>JAQBSW010001057.1:0-152160 GCA_029291075.1 Eudiplozoon nipponicum | reverse complement strand
AAATCATTAATTATGAAACCATAAGGATTCGTAAAGAATTTATCATTATAGTTTGTCCGTTTATTCGGATATTAATTAAAAATCTCTTTTTTCGTTTCTCCTAATTGACATAGGAAATAAGTTACATTAACGTATTCATTTTTAATTGGATACGAGTGGTTTTTTATGAAACATTAAGATGTAACTTCATCTCCCTTTGCATTTTTTGGAGAGCTTTGGTCTACCACATTCATCGGCTTTGTTAGCACTTATATCATGAAAAAGGTATTTGCACATTTAATTCCAGCGGAACTTCGATTAAAGAGGTTAAATTTGGCCGAACAAAATATCAGGTCGTAGGCTAGTTTTTAAATTTACACACGAACAACAAAATAGCCTCGTTTTACATATGGATGCTAATGTGTGTATTGAGATTAATGGATGCAACGCTTCTAATAGGCTGGAATAAAATTATTTTTCTTATGGAACACTAAGTCAATCGAGATTTTTCATTTTGTAAGCAGTTGTGAAGCATAATATGCCTGCCTCATAAAATGTACTAATTTGTGTACAAGAATTGGTGGAAGCAAATTATAACAAACAAAATATGCGTTAGTTTCCTCTCTAGACATTTACATTCGCCTAACCTTAATTATAATATGATATTATTTTGCTACAATTTCATTAGTTACATTTCGATAAGATTTAGATATTGATGTTTATACACACACACATATACACACATACACACACAAACATATATATATATATATATATATATATATATATATATATATATATATATATATATATATATATATATATATATACCATTCCAATAATATTTATTTGAAAATAGAATTTAATGAAAAATATGAATTATGGACATAAATAAATTAATTTGCCTGATAACTTTATTGAAAATTGCTTGATTAATAATTAAATTACCTGAGTTTCACGATATATTTGATGAAATTACCTAATATCAGAGAAAATTATAATGAATTTTTTTGAGCATATTTTTCTAATAATAAGTAATATAACCGTTTTAGTAAAAATCAAATGCAATCTATATATATTCTTATTTTGCTTCCACAAACGTAAAGCGGATTCATACAAAACACAAAAGTAACCAGAATAACAACAGATGAGCAAATTTTATTACAGAAGTAATTGATAATGGTGTTTTGAAATAAATATTGACAATAATGCGGATGTGTTTGTGGATGATGATGGAGATAATGGTGATGATGGTGGTGATAATGTTGATAGTGATAATAATAATTGTGAAATTTCTGCTATTTGCATAAACAATTGTGTTCTAAAAATTTTTCTCATATTTAAATAAATGATGTAACTAGTAGCGATAAATTCTAAATTGTATTTTCATTAGTTTGGAATCTTTGTAGATATTAACTAATAAATAAATAAACATATATATAGTGGTTAAAGGGCGTAATACCGGCTCCTTCTGATGAGTCGCCAGTAAGCACGAAACGAATGTACATGAGATTATACTTTCCGTTCATGCTGCCTTCGGTTTATCCCTCTGGCCAAAATTGAACTAATTTGTTACTAGTTTCGCAACACCTAATACATACTTGCATATATAACAAACATATTTGACATGGCGGTATTTTATTACATATCTTGTTATAACAAATTTAACAAACCATATGCTTACCAATGCGATTCATGAAGTAGACAGTTTTGCCCTTCTTGGTTAGTTCCAAAATACTTTTCAGGGTTGCCGTGGCCGAGGCTCGAACCAGGACACATTTGCCACAGTCTTGCAGTTACAATTAAACGAACATTGGTTGCGCGGGTGGTGATAACAATTATTATAATCAAGGTTGCGTCTTGATATAAACACCTGACCCATTAATTACTTACATATGTCAGTATAAACTAAGAATTGTATAGTGTAGAAAAGGCAATTCATGAATTGCCTTTTCTACACTATACAATTCTTAGTTTATACTGACATATGCAAGTAATTAATGGGTCAGGTGTTTATATCAAGACCGCAACCTTGATTATAATAATTGCAATTACAATGTTACCCCTGCCACACACTTAGTACAATATTGAGGAGTATACCAATATTTATTACATGGCCAGTCTCTCCTTCGGATGGATTCGATTCGGCATCGTTTTCGAAATAAATCTCAAACTAATTTGATATTATTAAACACACACACACACACATATATATATATATGTATATATATGCATATATATATATATATATATATATATATATATATATATATATTTATTTATTTAAAATTTTACGTACAATATACACATTTAAAATTGCGTCAGTTAAAAGCGAGTGATTGTTAAAAATTAAAAAAATCTTACTATAAAGTTTATAATCATCTTCTCAGCTTGTTAGATCGTTATAATTTTAAAATCGCTGATTATTAAATTGAGATAACAGTTGGAAAAATTATAATCCGTAAATTCCAAACATTCCATAGGTCAAAGTAAACATTGTCTTAATTTACTTTTTGTTATCACCTTTTGATGAATCAATAATTGTTTAACTGTTTTAAACTTTTGATTTCACACACCGGTTTAAGTTTTTTGATTAATATCTAATTTACGCTAGATTTGTTTGTGCGATGATGCGGAATTAATTACACTGCAAATTGAATTTCTATCATCCTTATAAATAGATAAATAATCATATAATATAATGTTTCAATAAACCATCTCGTCCATTTTTTAGAATAGACGGTTGTTTCCAAAATTTGTTTAATTTCCTAAGAGAATTATTTATATAAATCTGTTTAAATAGAATTGCGCTATCAAGTTTTAAATTAAATCTATCTAAATATATTAATTGATAACAGGCTTTTAAAATTTTCTTTTGAATTATGTGAAACTGTCAGCAGTTTTTTAGTAAAGGTAACTGCTATTTGCTGTAATATTTAAATTTGTAACTGAACTACATATTTGCCGAATAAAAAAGCTCTCTGCTGCCAATCTATCTTTAGCAATTGACCGATTTAACCGCAGAACATACATTCCTAACGGAGAAAACATGAAACATATATTTGTACGAGTGTCAAAACAAAATGGAATATGTTAAAATGAACCCCATCACAAATTTAAACTTACCGCCTTTCAGAATAAATATTTAAAGTGGTTATTAGATGCGCACAGAAATATAATGTTAGTTCAATAATTTTATTTTGAATAATAATTAAGATTATCACGTGATCAGTTAATGGTTAGTTTTACATAATATTAGTGCTTATTTTAATAAGAAACCCAGCATCATGAAAGCACATAAACATTGAGCTAAAGTGTGCCAAATTTCGACGTTTTCCCAATCAATCCGCGTGCAGAACTCAAGGATCTCTGAAATATCAATTCATTTCTAATAAAATCAAGTTTTACATGGCGGCAAAAAACAATTTCATTTTGAGGAAACTAATTTATGAACAATAAAATGTAAAAATTATGTAATACTTAGTACAATTTAAAAAAGTTGATACTCATTAAAATGTACAATTTTATAAAATTCTTTAAAAAATCAAACTAAAATATGAACAATATAATATTAATTCAGATACATTCATTAAATTTCGCTTCGTACATACGATTTTATTATTAAATTATCAATTACGTTGGCTTTTATTAATTTTCTGTAGATGTGGTTTTCTCTATTTTATTAATTATGCATTTGTCTATATACATATTATTATATTTTATATATAGTAATATAATTATATATTAAAAAGTTTAATTTTGTGCGTAAATGTACAATATCGCTCACATGAGTGCTCAATAGCCATAATAAATCGAATTTTGACTGATTTTCCTTTAATTTTTAATAATTATTAGAGAAAATAAATGCCTTTAACACTATTTAAGTAGTACAAAATTGTTCACAAATAGAACTATCCATTGACTTAAAGAGTACGGGTATTCTTGACAAGTAGTTTATGCAATAAATAAACCTTGATAAATTTAACCATTAAACCCCTTTGCGAAATATCTAAATGAAAATTTAATTAATTTAAACAGTAAAATCTATATTTATTGCCAAAATGATTAATCATATGTACTTAGGAATTATTATACACTTACGAAAATTGTTTTATAATTCGTTATATATGTAATATAATTTTGTATCCAAATCCATTAGCTTATAACTACGAAAAAGCTACAGACTTAACCAGAAAGCGAAATGAATTAAAGAACTCGTTTTGTACAGAGTTTGAAGTTAATAAAAATATAGTACAATTTGTAAACAGTTGATTGAATAAATACATGTTTTAAATAAAGGAAGCTTGACGACAAGTCTTCCCAATTATAGTAATTACATTTTGAAATTACGAATTTGAAGTACTGCTAAGAATAGGAAAGTTCAAGTATTAAAACATCAGAAGAAAGGAATAAAGCAATTTTTTGAAACTCAAGAACGTTTTTAAAGTCAAGTTAATTAAAATAATTTTAAAAGACGAATTTAATGTACGTGGATGCTACAGTTTACTTAATTTGTCTAAAAGAAATATAAAGGTGTATTTTGAAAATAAACAAAACTAAAAACCCTGGCAAAAGTTGAGTGGGGAATTAACAATTTAAATATTAAATTCAATTCATTTCGTAACTGTTTTCCAAATTCAATTTCCGCCCCGTTAGCAATACATATCGTATTAGACAAAATTATTTTTCAAGTGACATATTGTTTATTATACATTCTTAGAATATTGTTTTAACGGTTTCTTTCAGCAACACATTTAAGTCGGCATAGCGTTTAATGCTTAAAATAAATTCATATATAATTAAAAGATTACTGGTTGCGCGGGCAGTGATAACAATTATTTAAATCATCGTTGCAATGGTAATATAGAAACTTATTTTATTATATATATTCATTTGTCAGTTTAAAATAGGTATTGTGCAATGAATAAATGGCAATTCATGCGTCATTATTTGTAACTCTTCAAATACTGTTAGAAATTTAGCGTGGAAAGGGATTGAATCTGGCACGTCTGCTTTGGAGTTTGTGACTTTAACCAGTGAGCCGCCAAGCCGCACCATAAACATAACCTTCCGTTACTTACAAACTAATTTACTTTAATTAGCCTTTCTTCCATGTGAAGTCTCTATGGTAACTATTCAGACCGAATGTTCAAAATGAATTGATATATAAGCGTATTGGTGCTTATATCTACAGCAAAAACTTGGAACGAATCATTTTGTTACCTCCCATCCATCCAGTTAATGTTTAAAAATATAAATGTCGAATTCAATAACATTTCTCCAGAGTAATGTAATCGCCTGTTATATAATGATAGATTTTGGGATATGAGTTGCAAATTTAGGTCAAAATAGATGCCATATACTTTCCATTAGGAAGAAAAGGCCGACCAGAATATGTTCTTTAATATATAACTAAAAAGTGTGTCTAGCGTGTGGTCATTTGACTCAGTGGTAAATCCAAAATCTCCGAATAATACATGTCCAGGTTCGAGCCTTGTTCGCGTCAAATATTTAACAGTATTTGAAGAGTTCTCATCAAGGACGAAACTGGTGTACTGATTCAATTGCTTTATCTACATTATGATATGCTTAATTTATAAAGATATATATATATATATCTATATATATATATATATATATATAATGGGATTGGTAATTATATAAAAATTTCAACCATGATTTAAATTATACATCCCAATATTTGCATGGCCTGGTTTCATTAAATGTCGAACCATATCCTATTTTCTATTATTGGCATTATATCTACACACACCTATTACAAATCTTGGTTGTCAATACTATTGATACCGGATGCTTCCAATGATTGCATTTGGTTATAAATGAAAACTAAAACAAAAATATGATTGGCTAATCAAAGAAAGAAATAGAACTCACCAACGCCAAATTTAACTTTCATAAATGTATCAGCTTTATATGTAGCATATAAATAAAGATTCTGAGACGTCTTTGCTAATAGAACGGTCTACAAATAGTGCATTAAAATATTACCTAAGAGGAATATATATATATATATATATATATATATATATATATATATATATATATATATATATATGTTGCATCTTAAAAAACGCCTAATGTTTTCCATAAATTAATTAACTAATGATAAGCAGTTTGAAAATCAACACTAGCTACTTTATTCCACTGCATGTTATATGCTCATGATGCTTATCTGTACTTCAGTTGTTCAACACCTAGTAACAAATTAGTTCATATAGGATCAGAAGGATAAAGCAAAATCAGCCAGAATGAAAGGTATAATCTAATGTATAATAACGTATCGTGCTTACAGACGACTCATCAGTAGGACGCGGTATAACCCAGTATATATTTTGTCAAGAAATGTTGGACAATTGAACGTTATAGTATACCTCACGAATGTTCATGCAAAAATTACTGAACCTAACTACGTATAAAGTCCTTCCAATGCGACATCAAATCCATTTTACTATATATAATTTTTACTGAGCCTATAAACGGTACCAACACTATGTTAGTAAAATCTTCGTTGCGATTTCAGTATATGCTATATGTCACAAAAAATGAGAATTACAAGTACCTCTGAACAATTGTTACTCGATATATATATATATATATGCAAATGTGTATTAGTTAAAATAATGCTGAAAAGGCAATTAGACCAGATTTGTCATTATTGGGAACACTATACGTATCATTCAAAATTTTACCGCTGGTAGGGCTGAAACCTGAGCACGCCTGCCTCGAATTCTTTTGCTCTAACCACTGAGTAACCCTGCCACATGGGCTTTGATTTTAAGAAATGACATAAATTTTCTACGCTGATAATTGCTGCAATCTATATCTCTTAAAAACATTTAAAATAAGGACGAGACCGGTATACTGGATGAAATGCCTTTTCTACACTATGCAATTCTTAGTTTATACTGACATATGTAAGTAATTAATGGGTCAGGTGTTTATATCAAGACCGCAACCTCGATTATAATAATTGTTATCACCACTCGCGCAACCAATGTTCGTTTAATTATATAAATGTTCATTTAAATACCACTTCCCCATGTAATGTGGTGTCTGCTCAGTAATGACAGATTGGGGATGGTTAGTTGGAACTTTGGGTCTAAATGGATGCCATATGAGCTCCACCTAAAGAAAAAATAGACTAACCAAGTTACATTAGTTAGTATATAACTGAAAATTGTGTGTAGTGTAGTGTGCGGCAGGAAAGCTCAGTGGTTAGAGCACCAGATTCCGAAGCAGACGTGCCCAGGTTCGTATCCTGTCCGCGGCAAATTCTGGCCAGTACTTGATGAGTTCCCAATAAGGACGAAACCGGTCTACTGGATGAATTGCCTTTTCTACACTATACAATTCTTAGTTTATACTGACATATGTAAGTAATTAATAGGTCAGGTGTTTATATCAAGACCGCAACCTTGATTATAATAATTGTTATCACCACCCGCGCAACCAATGTTCGTTTAATTATATACTGGATGAATTGCCTTTTCTACACTATGCAATTCTTTGTTTATACTGACATATGTAAGTAATTAATGGGTCAGGTGTTTATATCAAGACCGCAACCTTGATTATAATAATTTAAAATATGAACTAACTCAAAATTTATTTCATTGCTTTCAGGCACATTTGTATGAGTTCTGGTTACTAATTTATAAGATTTCATTGTAAATGATATTATGGGATGGTAATTTATTTCTTGTTATTATAATCTTATAGATTTACATTTGGCATAGGTATACTTCAATAACTATCTCGTTATATCTTACTCAATTCTCATTCCAGATATTTAAATAAAAATTGTTTATCTTTTGAGTTTAATCCGTCAATTTTTCATTAATTATTAAATGAGCTGATGTAATTTCTGTAGTAAGTTTGCGGTTAAGCGATTATCAATAAAATTAATTGACTTACGATTCAAAAGCAATTTATTCCTGTTTTGGTGACCTTTTTATTTGTTATCAAGTAGTCTTCATTGAATAATTTCCTATAATGCCTATTGAGAATTCGTTAGCAGATTATAATATTAAGCATCAACTTAAAGCTACTCGTTGCCTTTAAATAAAAGATATTTAAAATTAAAAGCCCGGAAAGGTAAATTTTCTTAATATGTTATTATTTCCAACTTGAATCACTAAATATTTCATATATAAGTGACACTTCATTGACAATCGAATAAACATGGAGCAACATTTAAAATCATTTAGGTATTTAGGTCATTTTTATGCAAATCTGCATTTCATTTAATTCAAATAAAAATATATCGGTCTTTTCATATTTGACAACAGACTACCAACTTGGATACATGCAAATTTTTACTATAGTATATCAGTATTTACATAAATAATGCTTATAATGATGTCAATGGATGTGCAACTCTTAAACATTCTGCGTTCCAGTATTACATAAAGCCACAAAGAAAGGAAGGTGAAAAGTTAAAGGACACCATTCAATTACATTATAAAATATTAAAAGTAAAACCTTATTGTTTACCTTGTGAAGATTTCACTGGAAATGTACTAGAGATCTTTAGTCTACCGACAACTAGCATGCCTAAGTAATAAACTGTAGCCAAAAATTGATAAATTCAATATTAAATTTCAAGACGAAAGTATAAATCTAAATTTAAAAAAATTTTAAACTAAATTGAATATTCACTTTTATATACCTATTTAGCAATATCTCAAAATGAACAAGGCGTAATAATATATGAAATTTCAAAATCAATTTGACGTAGAAAATAGAGTATTACTATCAAAGTCTATTTTCTATCAATCCGATATTTATTCTTTGCGCAATATTTATATTCTAGGCTATTAATTTAAATAGTAATTTTCAAACTTTTTATCGCTTTCCACATCACAACCCCAGAATAAATGTTTTAACACTCATCGAAATATTTTTTACCTTTTATTTAGTATGATAATTTGATCAAAACTGCTACTTGTCTTTTCTTAAGAGTGTGTACTATTCCCATTCAGCGTAAAGTTCTTTAAAAAAATAGACATCACGATTATAATTCAAAAAATAAAATGAACATACTTGTGCACTTGTGTATATATATATATATATATATATATATATATATATATATATATATATATATTATTCGGAAGAGTAAACATTTAAAAACGAAGTACCGCCGTGCAATTGTTCAAGACGATAGGTCGCCCCTATGAAAACCTGTTTGACGTTTTTCTCAGTTGCAAAATCAAATCCACAGTGTAATAATATTCGTGGGAAATGGACATATTGTTTATATATATATATATATATATATATATATATATATGTTTAGGCATTGGGTTTATCAATTGACTCAAGCACTGGTGGTTCTTTGAGAAAATTGAATATTTTCAAATTCTAACGTGACTCAAATAAGGATTTTTTATACTGATTCAAAGAGAGTGAATTTATATAAGAATTACGTCACCGGAGAAATAGAAGTCGAATCGCAGGTGCATTTCAATTGTTGGAATGCAAATAATTTACGATTTGTGCGAGTTTAAATAGAATTTGGACACAAATTCCATTTAATATAATAGTTGACAAGCCATCGATGGCTCTATTTTTTTGTCTGAAAAAAAGATATTTAAAAAAATTAACATTTATATGTATGGCCTTAATGTTAATTATATCTTACTTAAAATTTGTTTCCGTATTTATACGTAGTATGTAAATGTTCCCATTTGCATTGACGAATGATGTACAAAATATTGATAGAAAATATTATTTTAAGATAAAAATGAGAAAAGCTGTATCTACAATCCATTGTAATTAAATACTGTAAAATATGTTTTTAATGCATTCAATAACTAGATAAATTTTGCTGAATGGCAACAAAGATGCTTTATTTGCACAGGACATAAACGGAAGCATTTTAAACAAATTGGTAAATTTAGGTGCGCACATTTTACATCTTTTCACGAATTCTACTCCATCGCAGAATAACTGGCAGATTTTTGTTGCGAATATTTTAACAGGCATTATTTGGCATCGCAGAAATGTGTTCTTTATAAATATGGAAATGCGATGTAACATGAGAAGAAAATTGTATAGACAGACTTCTACTGTATTATTTTACGACAGCTTTTTTGTTCCATTATTAAAAGAATTTTACTTTTGCGACATTTGATAAATCACGTTCGGTGGTCAACGTATTTAAAATGAGAGCTTCTTCTTTCAACAAAACCCAACTTCCTTCACCAGTAATATACACACAGTCGTATTAGTGTTAAATATTTAAGTATAAGGCGTGGCGTGCCTAGTATATTTGGTATCATGAGGAAGTGACGAAGTTTTCGTGAAAACCATGCCATCGCTTTTGCCATATTCGTGTCATGCTTAAAATATTTTCAAAATTGATCGATGTAGTACATAATGAAAACGGCATTTGAAAGATTTTGTTAGGTTTGGCTAAAAGTATATCATTGAAGTCATTATTTCTTTATGATATAAGCAAAAGAATTGAGTGAAGGTAGAATTGTCTGAGTTAACATGACTTTTATTTAAGTATGTATTAGGTTTTGCGAACCTAGTAACAAATTAGTTCAGTTGTGACCAGAAGGATAAACCAAAGGCAGCATGAACGGAAAGTATAATCTCATGCACATTCGTTTCGTGCTTACTGGCGACTCATCAGTAGGAGCCGGTATTACGCTCTTTAACCACTATATATTTGGGGGAGGAATGTGAGAGAATAGAACGGTACAATCTCCTAGACGAATGTGTAAACTTGCATCAGAGAAGCTAACATCATATAAAGTCTCGACAATGCGACTTCAACGCTAACTCATTCTAAATAATATATATATATATATATATATATATATATATATATATATATATATATATATATATACCGAGTCTGTAAAGTATACTAACACTATGGCTATTGTGTCAGTAACCGATACCAACATTATAGTACCGAAAAGATACATGGTACTAACACTATGGTTTCCGAGTCGGTACATGGTACCAACATGATGGATATCAATTTATGCTATAGTTCACTGAAATTGAGAATTACAACAATTTCTGAACACCTGTTACTCCAGTAAATCCATACACTCTGGCCTTGATCGATATCAGTTATCACATTTCGCGGTAAGCATGACATCATTCAATTCAATATATCTCAGTTAAATACTGTTTGTTGCGGAGAGCTAATATATAGAGAAGCGTTGTTTTTTGGCTTCATTCTAAGGACTAAGGCATTTTTATTATGTTGCAATCATATAGTACGGATTTCAATGAAATATGTGTTGTATATTGTATAGATATGTATTTCGTTTTCTTGTTCTAGCATTTAGTATACTTATTAAATAAGTTAAGAATTGTAAACTTTCTTGTTAATTTATAATTGTAATAATTCCATTCATTTCAGTGTAAACAATTTTGTTATAAATTTTGACAAATGGTGGGTATTTTAAATATCATGTTAGACTTAGCACTTGATATTTTGCAGCTAATCTATTCACGTTTACACAATCATAATTCCAGTAAGCACGAAACGAATGTGCATGAGATTATACTTTCCGTTCATGCTGCCTTTGGTTTATCCTTCTGGTCACAACTGAATTAATTTGTTACTAGGTTCGCAAAACCTAATACATACTTGCATATATATTAGTTCTTCGCAACAAACAGTATTTAACTGTAATGACTTTTATTTACCAAATATTGTACATTGTTCTTGTGAAAGCGAAATAGCTTCGATGGAACAACATGCGCTTCTAAACATGTTAAAATTTTATTGCCTGTTTTATTGGTGCAGATTTATAGACAACGGTAAAAGCAAAACAAGTAAGCAATCAATGAGGGCGTTAGTGGTGGTAGGTATTGTAAAAATCATTTTTGAGGACATGTGATATGCAAAAATCACAGTTTATTTAAAAAGTCAAACAATGAGGCCAAACTTAACGTGATAGCCGCATCTCGTTTCCGCCTCCCCGTCCTCCAGTTTATATTTGTATTAGATTTGGCAAATTATCATTAAGTTATCCATCTGATAAGTATTATGGAAGGTCTAAACTAATTTTTTAAATGTGACTTATTGCAGTACGGATATGTTACGTGCTGATTGAAATCAATGGACTTGGGGTTGTCCACTAATTCTAGAACTTTATGTAGGGTAAAACTACCAGCACTAATGCATTTAATGATTGGTCATCTGTGAAACATTTGTGAATGTAGCGAATGCTGTAATTTATGTTATGTGTATGACTAAATAGAAATTTTTCAGATGTGGCTTTCTGTCACATCTGTGCGAGAATATTAAACGGCAGCAGCGCATCTCTGATGCACCACACATGGTTTACGCATTGTCGTCAGATCGTTGGTGGTCAGTTTGCTGTCGTGTTCCGTTGATGTCTTTTGAACAGTTCTAAACACGACAAAATGGGCAACTGACCGTATGTTAAATATGTTGCATAGCTAGGTGAAAAATAAGAGGTTAGTCTTTAACCTGATTTTACAAATTGGATTTTAATTACCGTTTAAGTCATCTGAAAAAATAAACAAACACGAAAAACTTCCTACTTGCTAAACGAAAAGCCCAAATTCAAATATGAATGTTTATCATAAAATTATTCGCGTAAACCTATTGAGTAATAACGATTGTTTTATAGCTAAATCGTCGAAAAATTTTCTTTTATTTTATAAATAATTTTTAATATAAATCAAATAGCTTACATGTCGCAGCTTAATTTAAAAGTTTAATATCACCTTGTATTGAAAGCGACAAAAACGCATATCACTTTAAATGTGTTCGCTACGTCAAACCATGCGAAAAAAGACCATTTTTTTCAATAACAAATTAATTGCCATATTAATGGCATGCATGAAGTATGCCAATACAAATTATATGCATATCCCATCAGGCGAACTCATTTGGGACTGTTTCGTAGCAATCAACGAGCCAGTATCGTTTGCCAGGTTGTTTAGAAGTGGAATAAATAAAAAATAACACCGACACAACAATAGTAAAACGTAGTAATTAACAACATGCATGGCAGTTAATCTGTCAATTTTGGTTAACAGCGAGGGTAATTATGCTTTGCTTACGCCCTTTTGGCGAAATGACTGTATCTGCATATTTCAATGACGACGAATTCTGTAAATATTCCATATTTTGAATAAAAATAAATATGTTAAATAAAATAATTTAAAAAAACTTAATATATATATATATATATATAAAGCAGGTTGTCAATATAAAAAGTAAAATTGCTTGTACCCTTCCTGTGTGCAAAAACAAAAAGAAATTTTATCAGATATAAGAAAATTTTCTTTCGCATGGTCTTCTCAAATATCTACTAATGAGCATATCTTTATATATAAATTGGAAAGCAAAACAAGATAGAAATATGTGAACATAGAGAGAGTGTGAAAAATAGAAACCAATCAAATTGCGTGCGTCACATCCAGTTCCAGCTCAAAGCTTGTACGTGCTTCTTCTGCTTACATAAATCCGGCTGCAATTTGTTTATCCAGAAGGCTTCGTATGTGGCTAGCTCCCTTTTGCTTTTGCATTTAGTAATTACTTTGAATGCTACGTCTGGAGAACATACAGAAGCTCAAGCCAGTTGGATCATCTACACCAATAATGTACGGATTACCAAAAACACACAAAAGAGGTTGTCCTATGAGACCAATTTTATCAATGGTAAATTATCCGTTTCATGCACTAGCTAAGTGGCTAGATCGTTTACTCGAACCACTACGTAAACTACTAGGTAATCATTCGATTGCCGATTCGTCTGAGTTTGTAAACAAAATTCAAGATATAAATGTTAAAAACAAGATTATGGTATCTTTTGATGTTACGTCTTTGTTTACAAATGTTCCAATTGATGAAACCATTGACATTATAGTCAAAGCGGTAGAACACGATATATTACCATCGCCGGTGCCAGGTCACACTCTACACAAGCTTATCTTATTATGCACGAAAGACGTACGATTTCGTTTTAATGGAAGCATCTACAAACAGACTGATGGTGTCGCAATGGGAAGCCCCTTATCTCCAGTGTTGGCTGAGATTTTTCTAGGGCACCTAGAAAATACATCATTAAAGAATGACATAAGTAAATGTGCTCAATATAAACGGTACGTGGATGATATATTTCTTGTACTTAAGAACAGGTCGCAATCACGAACATTGCTTCAAAGTTTCAACAAAGCACATAAGAATATCGGCTTCACGTCAGAGCACGAGAAAGATGACTGTCTGCCTTTCCTAGATGTACTATTATAGAAAGAAACTAATGGTAAATTAAACAGAACAATTTACCATAAACCAACATGGTCTGCACAGTATTTGCATTACAGCAGTTTTGTGCCATTTCAATATAAATTATCAACAGTTCGTGGTTGCTTTTCAAGAATTGACAGGTTGGTTAGTCAAGATTCTAAAGAAAATGAATATAATAAAGCAATTAACGATTTAATGTCTAATGGCTATCCCAGACAATTAATTGAATCAATTATTAAAAGGAGAATTAAACAGAAACAGACGTATTATGGGCCAGAAAAGAAAACAGTCTACCTAAACATCCCATTTAAGGGGGATGCAGTTTCCCGAATGGCACAAAAGAAAGTTGAAGCAGCATTGACACGCACATTTAATGCAGCCAAACTACGAGTGTTATTTAGGGTAACACACTTGCCTTTACCAGCAATTAAAGAGAAACAGCCGTTAATGTCGATATCAAATATTATTTACCAATATACATGCGCAAGTTGTCGATCAACTTACGTAGGCCGATCGACCAGACGGTTAATTACTCGAATGAGAGAACATTGCAACTTGAACGCCTGTTTTAAATCAAATGGTGAATACACGTCTGCTATTGCGCAACACATCATCGAAACATCGCACGCATGTTCTCCAGACGTAGCATTCAAAGTAATTACTAAATGCAAAAACAAAAGGGAGCTAGCCACATACGAAGCCTTATGGATAAACAAATTGCAGCCGGATTTATGTAAGCAGAAGAAGCACGTACAAGCATTGAGCTTGAACTGGATGTGACGCACGCAATTTGATTGGATTCTATTTTTCACACTCTCTCTATGTTCACATATTTCTATCTTGTTTTGCTTTCCAATTTATATATAAAGATATGTTCATGAGTAGATATTTGAGAAGACCATGCGAAAGAAAATTTTCTTATATCTGATAAAATTTCTTTTTGTTTTTGCACACAGGAAGGGTACAATGAATTTTATTAAAGCTCGCATTTCTAAAGAATATATATATATATATATATATATATATATATATATATATATATATATATATATATATATATATAAGAACAACAACGTACTCCATGGAATAACATTTATTAATAAATCTTATTTCTACCAGTATCTTCGCCATTGTTCTGGATTCTTCAAGGCCAAAAACAGAGAAAATGCTTCTGGCTTTTGAAGCTATTGCAATTAATAAGCTGAAGCCCTGCTTAAACGTGCAGAAAATAATTCAAAAAGAAATTAAATTGGACTGGAATAAAGACATAACTGACATGCCTTTAAAAATAGCCAACGCTTCGCAAAATACGACACATACATCAATTACGGACGCAATTACAATGAAAGCGATGACACACCAAATGACGTTACGCAAAAGGAGTGGTCTAAATTGCGCAAAAGCAGTGGTCTAAATTGCGCAAATCAAAGGCTAGCATAACGAAGAGGAGATTGGTTACAACACATGTACAGTGGGATTGGATGAACGAATATACTAACGAATCCAGAACAATGGCTGTAGATACTGGTAGAAATAAGATTTATTAATAAATGTTATTCCATGGAGTACGTTGTTTTGTTCTTACATTTAAAAAAAATGGTGAAATTAGAAACGATCAATATATATATATATATATATATATATATATATATATAAGCGTCTGGGTTCGTAGGAAATTTTGAATGTATAGGAAATTTTTCCAGGTCACTCCTGAGGTCCTTGGTTTCTTTGTCAGATGTTATTTTCATCAGTGTTTCTACCTTCTTTGTAAAAGCAGTGTATTCGCTGTCGTTCAGTCTTGCAATTTGACAATCTAGTGGTTGAATGATTCTCTTAGCATCTTGCAGTTTTGATTGGTTGTCCTCGATACCATTGAGCAATAAGCGACTTATAAGTTTATTCGTCGGTTTTTGGTTATTTCTTCTGCACTGCTTGGTATATATAGTCAGTATAAACTATAAATCCCATACGAAAGCAAATGCAATACATTACGTAGAATAGATTCTTTCTTATTAGCATTCATTTAGTACTAGCTAGAATTTCTGAATCCAAGGATCTAATCGAAGAAAATTTGTCTTCGGTGTGTTAATCTTATCCACATTGCTACCCAAACCGCATCCTTAAGTAAATTCGCCTTTATATTAGAATGAAGAAATTGGCCAAAGGGAAGAGTTGTGCTTGCTTCTGTATTTAATTTTTGGTAACTTTTGACAGCCTTTATTTGAAGCAACTGTGCCTCAAAAGGTTTATTTAATATCAGATCCACTCGTGACATGGTGTCCGTTCTAAAGTGTCCTGTTTGGGTGGGCAGTTGGAACACTAAAATTTGATGAAAAATAGCTTCTAATTTAAGGATTGTGACCAAAATATGAAGTTCGACTATTATTGAAAATTCATTTAGCGCGTGGCTTGTGTAGCGCAGTAGATGAGTCCATATGTGCAAAAAAATGTTGTCCCAGTTTGAGCTCCGATTGCACAAATACTGGAAAATAAATAGTGAGTGCGTAATAAACACGTATTTTGTCTATTTGCTGATTTGCTTCAGATAATGTTTGCAATAATAAGTTTATAATGCGATAGTGTAAATCGTTCTGGAAATGAAAAAACTGTATAATTTTATGATAATTGTGGATAATAATCAGTTTATTTGCTAGAACACTTACCAACACAAACGAAATTCTTTCAGTTGTATCTATTCTGGTTTACTATTTGGTCTAGAGAATAAGAACTCTTCTGCTTTTCAATTTTAATTTTATTCATTGGAAACACTCGTACAATTGTTTTTGTTAATATTTTGTGGAATTTGTATGTCCAGTATTATACTTTTGTATGCATGTATGTGTTATTCTTACAATATAACTGTTACTTTTGATATATGTCTATTCTTCTGTCGTTGGATTTAGCTATGACCAAGCTTCCGTTTTCTACATAATGCGTTATCGAATGTATTTTCCCCGTTTGTTGTCTGTCGTATCACATTGTTCATGAGTTGGGCTTTGTCCTCCAGGTAACAATGCAGCGTGTGCTAATTGTAATATTAATTGCTCAACGTTTTGGCAAATTCGAGCGCAGTTACTGATAAGAGTGATTCGGTTATTACAGCTGTTATTTTCTAGTTTATTATCAGTTCTGTTGAATATATTTTTTATACTGGTACAGTGGACGACGGTATTGGCTTTTTAATAGTATATTATTTTTGGCATGTGTAACTCGTCGTTAGGCGTGTACAATATTGTGGTCGTATGCATTTGGTATATATAACACGGATTAAATGAGTATTGGTTGCGCGGACGGTGGTAAAATTATTCAAAACAAGATTGCTATCACTAGCTAACCATCTGTCATATTATGTAGTTATTCTGACAAATGTATGCTCATAATGGGACAGGTGTGTATATTAAGACCACCACCTTGATTTAAATAATATAGACCAGATTTTTTATGTTTAGTTTACAGGGCTTCTTAGATCTGCAACAATTCGTTCCGTTTTTGATTTTTTACAATCAATGTTACGATCTTGATATAAACACCAATCTCATTATATATATATATATATATATATATATATATATATATATATATATATATATATATATATATTCATTTGTCAGGATAAACTAAGCAGTATACAATTTAGAAGAAGCAATTCATCCACTGGGCCGGTTGGTCTTTAATGGAAACTCTTTATGTACTGTCCACTGCGAATTCTTCAAGTTACTAATAAAATGCTCAATATTGACAAAACTGGGCTACTGTATGCGTTGCTTTTCTACATTATACAATGCTTCGTTTATACTGACGAATGAATCTACACACATATAAAATTATCAATCGTGATTATATAGTAATTTAATTTAAGAAAATTTTACTGTGGATGTGCACCTCGATTCAAATGTAATCTTTAAAGTGGCTGCTTTGTTTGACAAGTCGAGAATTTTTACATCATTTTAGGCAGTAAATTTTGATTATTTCTATCGATCAATGGCATTGTCGTACATGACACATGTAAATTCGTAAGCATTTCTTAAGCAAGTGGAGATAATTATTTTCCTGAAAAAATTATCTTTATTAGAATTTCACAAGATGTTGTATGTTAGACTCTAATATATTGCTAAAAAGAGTACAGTCATTTTAAAATCAGCAAAAGCGTTTTATAGGCCCATTGATGATATGCGACTCCGTTCTGAATGGATAGGTATTTTAGGAATTTATAGATGTGTTCAAGATGCGTAAAACAAACTTAATAGACCGATGACTGTAACAAGGATTAGAATCAAAGCTGACTTCGTTTTAGATTACACAGGTCATATTTTTTACGATTCAAAATGAAAATTAATCCTTTAAAATTCTAAATAAAATAAAATTTCATAAAATTTAAATATTTGTCTAACTGACAGTTCCTGAGTTAACGTAGTATCGTATACCTTTGCAATTTGGCAGACATACTAATAAATTAATCTGATATTTATAGTTATGAATGAATATTGTTCGGTAGTTCTAAGTTCTCACCTGCAGGATAATAAGTAAATTCACCAAGACTCGAGAAATTAGGTCGATTATTTAACCTTTGATCCTCTCCTTTCTCATCCGCCTCCCTCAGACTGGCTTTCATCAAGTTCTCGGTCTCGTGCTCTATGTTTTGGTAGTTATATCAATTGTCCATTACGTAAAGGATAAGGCTATTTAAATAATAGTTTTATTGAATATCAGTGGGTGTGATCGCTCGCTGTCTCACTGAATCCGGAACAAATGGCCGCAGCAATACTATTGCAGAAACAGGATAAATTAACTAAAAATTTAAAATAAAAATCATATGGCATATCTCCTAGTCCAACAAATTATTATATTTGTGCCTGGATCAGCATCAGATATTGCTTTTCGTGGTAACCATGATATTATTCAATGAAAAAGTATAAGAATTATATATTTATCTTTTCGAAGTTCTGATATATATATACGCAATTATGTCTTATTAAGTTGTAACAATTTAGCTTATTATGAATACAATAATGTCCAAAATAATGTTTATCGCAGAAGTAGGCAAAGTACCTATCCGCACTTCACAAAGCTTGTGCTCAAACAAATCAAATATTGGATACTGGTAGTTGCGGAAAACTAATAACTATGCAATTGTGATTTAGGTCTTGCATAGATAGTAACAAATTAGTCCAGATATAACTAGAAAGATACACCAAACTCAGCATAAATACGAGTTATAATCTTATGCACACATTCGTTTCGAGCTTACAGGTGACACATCAGCAGGTGCCAGTATCAAGCCCTACACCCCCTAGATATTTGAATCAGGAATGTGGGCAAATTGAACATTTCAATCCCCCATACGAACGTGTAAACCTGCGTTATTGTAGCTAACTTTATTTAAAGTCTTCAACAGTGCGGCTTCAAAACCAACTTATTATCATTATTATTATTATTATTATTATTATTATTATTATTATTATTATTATTATTATTATTATTATTATTATTATTATTATTATTATTATTATTATTATTATATACCGAGCCTGTAAAATGTACCGACACTATGGCTGACGTGTCGGTACATGGTACGAACACATTCATTTCAAGATATGCTAAAGTTCAGCAAATTGAGAATTACAACTACTTCTGAACACCTGTTACTCAAGTAAATCAGTACACTTGATTCTATCATTGAATTTACATTTTAATAGTTATATACTCTTTATTTTTCAGTGAATCCTGTCTACAGACAATGATTTTTTTAACTAGTCTGCAATACACAGCAGAAATGCGCTTTACAAATCTGTGAAGATGATCTCGTATAAAAATGATTTTTGATACAAAAAAATTTAGGTGTTAGAAGTGCAATATTCCCTCACCTTTTCCTTCCTCCTCCTTTGTTTTCTCTCCTTATCAGTTGTGTAATGCATCATCTAATTAACAATCATCGCAGCTAGTCCAAGAACAATTTAATGCCGTATTTTGGTTTGCAGATAAGAACAAATTATGTCCTTGAAAATGTTCTTATACAATATGTTTGAATAAAAATCTGGCGAAAGAATATGTTGCAAGAAACGTTTAAACGAAATTGAAGTCATCTCAGCTTTACCATATGTTTTAAATACTTGTGCATTAACGTAGAAGCTATTTATTATCTGAGGCAAATTTTATTTTCTGGAAAATCTACAGATATATCACAATTAAACCAACTTAAGTGACACAGAAGGTATACACATGTAATGCTTCTAAGTTAATGTATAATTGTGGAAGGATTTGTTGCTATATTTTAAACTTAAAAATTATTTTACAGCGACTTAATACATGTTATATTAACTAACATGTTGATTTCGTTTTTATTCAAAATTTTCCAACATTATCAGTTTCAAATAATTAACATGGGCCTTCTAAGCCTCATTAAAGATTTTGACTGTCACTCATACCACTTTCGAGGAAACTTACTTATCTCTGTAAATTATAAATGACAGTTTAAACTAAATCCTTTTTAATTTTTTGCCAAATAATGACGGGATGCTAACGAAAATTAACCCCAAAGTAACCGATTTGACATTACTGTATCTGTTTCACTTTTAAAAAGCTACAATATGAATAATCAAGAATATATTTGTTTAAAAAAAAGCAGCATGAACTGGTGACTTAATTAATAAAGATGAAACAATTGGGACAGTGTAGGATTGAATTGAAGGTCTATGTCAATAAAATTGACAAATAGAATGAAAATCATAATATATATAAAACCTAGCTGGTTCATTAAACATACCTGCATTCTAACCAATTATATATTTTTATCATTTAAAAAAATGATGTGATATTGATATTAAGAAATAAATTGGAATTATTAATTAATTAAATTGTTTGGGGCATCTAGGTGAAATATCACCAATGTTACTCCATGTTTAAAATGAACCATAGATTGATGCTGACAAGATTATTTCACAAATTATTTAACAGTACTAATTATTTAGAATTTTACTTTTTTTAAATTAAGGATTGATTTACAAAGTTTATTTGACATTCGATTATCAAAAATTCTAAATGTTTTAAGCGCTTCCACCTCGAATGTTGTTTTCTTAATATCTAAAATAGATTTGGTTTTTTTAAATAGTATTAAAACCTTAATATGATTCGAGCATTTTTGTTTTCGTGTACACTAATGTGCTGGATTGTTCCATTGAGAGATAATAAAAATTGACAATCATTCGTTCATTCGTAAAGTAATGTTACCAAACAACGTCATTTGTCATTTCTATCAGTACATGCGCAGACAAAATGATGCTTTTACTTATCCTGAAAAGTACTAAAAACTAATGTGAGACAACTTGACAACCTATGTAAAAATTATTCAAAACCTATAAAAATAGACACTGTTATAAATGATTGTCACATGTAATTTCTTATTCTTACCATTATTTTTTGTTATTATCTTTTACAAAATCACCCTCAATTTGAAAATTTTTCTGCTGTGTACTTAGGCTATTCTATATTTGTATTTTTTTCTATTTTATTTACTCTGTGTTAAAACTTTTGTAGACAATACCTAAATACTTTTCATATGATATTTCGTTTATATCTACCGGTTGTCTTTTTGACGATACGCGTTTCTTGCAGTCATAGTATCACAGTCACCATAAAACCCGGCCATGGAAGAATGATAATAAATTTGGACTAAGATAAATTTAGTATTTCGCTTAGGATATTTCTTGTTTTACTTCAACCTCCATTAATAATCGCACTGATCAGACGTTTCTAAGAACGGCATTATATTCACTATCCAATTCCCAATTATCCACTTCTTGGTTCACTGAAAATCCAATATACCTAGTCAGGTATCACGGCCACTTTGAGGGACATTTTTATTGCTCTATGGACAGAACACTATTTTCAGTTAAACAATCAAATATATTGATGCCCCTTAAGCTAAACTAAACATAGTCTTCATTTTTGTAAATGAGTTAATTTTTCTAAAAAAATTATTTTCATTTTTATTCCTCTTCACCTTTTTAAGCCGAAACTTTTTTTAACCCGGTGCTGGCAATATATATATATATATATATATATATATATATATATATATATATATATATATATATATATAATTTTTGTATGGTTGCGCAATGCGGCTTCAAATGTTGAACCAGCGCGATTTGCGTTCGCGGGTTGTCGTTTTGCTCTATCAGTTTCGCAGAGATCCGATTGATCCTCATTTACAAGTACGCGTCGAGTTTGTCTTTTTATTGGCTGGATGCGGATTCGTTCCTTTCTTCCAAAGGCATCGATATCGTCCATACTAACCACTGGAAAAAAAGGTGCGATCTAATCTCCGTTGACTGGCTGCGTTTCGGAACAGCATTTCCCAGTCCATCATCAGGCCTCTAGTCAAATATATACACAGCACAATACTCACAATAGCAGATTTAAGCAGATGTCGTAACCTCGTTTTGAAATAGTTCTATTTCTATTTTAATTGCATGTGCTCCATGCATACGCATATATAGAGTTTAGTTATTGAGACCAATTCTTGGTTCAATACCTTTAGTGAGTCAAAAAATAAAATATAAATAGAACGGTTTCGGAACGAGGTTACCACATTTGCTTAAATCTGCTATTGTGAGTATTGTGCTGCGTATATAGGTGATTAGTAGCCTGATGATGGAACGGGAAGTGATGTCCTGAAAGGTCGCCAGGTCAACTAAGAATAGATCGTACCTCATTTCCCGTGCTTAGTATGAACTATGTTGATGCCTTCGGTAGAAAGAAACGAATTCGCACCCAGCCAAAAAGGTTAACTCAACGCGTACTTCGAAATGGTGATCAATCGGATCTTTGCGATACTGATTGTGCAAAGCGACAATCCGAAAACGAAAATCACAGAGATTCACTAATATATATATATATATATATATATATATATATATATATATATATATATATATATATATACATATGCTGTTTGTACAAACTAAACATTACATAATATTGTGTATATAATTCATCAAGTGTACCAGTACGTCCTTATAAGTAATTCGTGAAGCACGTTCCAGAATTGACATGACCGGTGTTCAAACCTAGGTACATTTGCCTCGGAATCTTGCACTCATTCACTACACCACCACCACTGCCGCGCACTAAACACCATTTTCTGTTTTATACCAATTTATGCTTTATTGGTTAGCTTTCTTTTTAGACAGAGTCCATTTTTGCATCACTTTAGACCAAAACATCTAACTCGCAATGTCTGATCTGTTACTACAGAACGAACTTCATGACACCAGTAGAAGTGACATTTAATTAGAGTTTTGTGGCATGATTTTGATAGGAATATATTTAATTCACAGTTTAAAGCAATGCAGATATAACATTCTGCTAGATATTTACATGTAATTTTTCCTGTGATAAAGTAAACCAAGACTAATCTAAAAAATGCATCTCAGCAACTGGATCGGTTTCATCCTGGTTTGGTACCAGAATTGCTGAAACAGATATTGGAATCGAAATGAATTTAGTCTGCAATCTTGTAACTCTTTATTTACATCACCGAAGCCACCATAAAGTGAAATTTGTGGTTATGTGAAATCATATTCTTTATTTATCATGCTTTCTATACTTTAATCATATTTGATATCGTTTTCGACTTACATTTTAAACCAGGATTTCCTGATCTGTCGTGATAGGCTGTCATTTAACAACCGAGGAAAGCGACATTGCCGAAATCAAAAGCAAACATGTTGTTGGTATAAAGTAAACGTTATATTATATTATGATTCATCAACTATTTCAGTTTCGTCCAGTAGTAGAAATGCTTTACCGACACACGTTATAATATAGAAAATAAAACTTTAAGCAATATTCAGCTATTATATCGTAAGTGATTAGTTCCATATGATTGAATTAACCGCTTCTTGATTTAAATCCCGACAGCTGACACCTAATAACGATTGTTCAATAACAACGGAGACGATATATTTGATATTCTAGCTTATGCTATCTTTAGTTTGAACCAAAAATACACACACACACACACACACTATATATATATATATATATATATATATATATATATATATATATATAAAGTCTAATGTCAGGATTTCATTATATGCATATTATCAGTTTTAACTCGATATTGCATCAGCTAGATTGGTTTCGTCCCTTTGGGGAAATCTTCACGTACCATCTAGCATACGATAGATATCTTAAAAAGGACAAACCTGGTCTACTGGATGAATTGATTGTAAAACATGTAATCATTACCATTATAGTCCAAATCAATATAATTTATCCAAAATGCGTGGTGTATGTTTTATATTACCAGACCCGGTAAGAGCAATATCATTAGTTTAAAATTTGCTATTTTTTCCTACCCATAGTTTTTTTCTTTTTTTTAAATAAGTCTATTTCGGAGGTTGAATAAAGTGCAGAAAAACAAATACATTAACGAATTTTGAGAAAATCAGTGAATTAATACAAAATTATTTTGAGTTGTCAGCTTGCGTCCAGTTATGTTTTTTTCACTAGTATCAAATTTTAACTTGTAATAGGAATTTTTAACTTTAAAATTTACTTTTATTTTATAGTAAAATCCTAATATAAAACCGGTTTCATTGCCATATATTATTGTTCCATGTTTTTTATGAGCTTGTTTTCAAATGTAGTTTGCGAAGTAGCAAAATACTTTGTAAATGCTACTGCTGATAAGGTTTTACGAAAACTTTTCATGTTCAGTTTTATTTGTCTATATGCTTGGTCTTTTAATGTGTTTTCATAGATTCGAAAATAAAGCTAAGGCAAAAACTTATGGTGCAACGGATTCTTTTGAAACGCTGTTTGTTCGGTTTAATACTTAATTTTAAAATAAATTTATAATAATTTAAATAATTGATATTTATTTGTAATCTCTTCAAAATTTATGGTATTGATGTTTCATGTTAACATCGTTCATTAGGTGTGTTTGATTTTCTCCCCCTTGATGAAACTAAGCAAAAATAAGCCCATTTCTTTGTGTGCATGTGTATGTGTATAATTGTATCAATTTTTCTTTCGTAATTTTCAACTAAGTATTAAGGCAAAAAATGAAATTATTTAAAAAATATCTTTAGCGGTTTTACAGATGAAAAAAGCTAAACAACATAAGAGCAATTTTATTAGTGCAATGTTAATTGTACCTAATAAATTTACTCGGATGTTGGCTTACGCAGGTTGGAGTCCACGTATGGGCAAAAAAATTATAATTAAATGTTTATCAATTGAAAATCTAGTAAACTAAATATACACGATTCAAACTGATAAGTTTTCTGAATGTAGCATTCATAATTAGGGAATTCCATTGAAGCCACACATATTTTCCTCAAATTAATTAACAAATATTTTCATTTTTTGACCTTAGCATAATTTTCATTTATTCATGAATGCAAAGGTCTATTGTATATTGATATATTTATTAGGCATTATTTAACAATTAACTAATAAGATTAAACAGGAAGAGATGGTTATGCCCAAGTTAACACAGACGCCAGATTTGACCTTGTTAATACACAGGTTTTCCACTATGAAAATTTCCATAAGTGGTATCCAGATCACGCCCCAAATCCGTTATTTATTTTTTCTGGTATTATGGAAAAAATAAAGTTAGTAAAATTTAGTCTTTAATATTATTTTTCATAATATGCGTAAATATATGTTGCATAGTAAAAGTACGTTAAGTTTTGTTTCATTTTAATTGATAACATGTATAGTGGGTTTCATAGGTAATGCCTGCTTATAATCCTTAGGAATAATAGAGCACGAAACTCAGTCCTTACCAAGATCACAGCTTTTGTTTATGCTTAATTTTGTTTCCAAATATATTTTGCCTAATATATTAACGATTAAACATAATATTAAATTGCAACCCGATTTATTCGGACATTAGGACTGCATATGAAATGAGTCATGCAAAATCTAGGACGTTATCTTTATTATCAATGTCTATTAGTTTCAATTCAACAGTTGGTAATCCTGTCTTTTGAATTGATATCTGTCCTTTTGTTGATTTCTTATTAGTAAACCAGAAAGAACTATTTCTTGTAACAGACAGAATTTATTCTACATTTATTCCCATGGGATAGGTACACGAGGGTATATAACAGCTCGTATTCCAAAGGAATTAGATATTTTATTTTGTTTACATCTTTAGTTTATATGTTTTCTTCTCTCTTTATTATTTCTACAACATAAAATTGATTAAAAAACATCAGCTGAAATGCGTTGAATAATTATTTTCGCTTTAAGTAACTTACGATATTCTCTAATATTTCAATACAACACGATCCAATGATCCGTAAAAAATCATTAAATAATTCACCATTTATAATTAGATTGATCAATGTTTTAAAAGTAAATCGATGACCAAACTATATATTTAACAAAGTATGATGTTGCATTAAATTACACATATCTACCATTTGCTAGGAAATGAACAATTTTTATATCAAATCAGAGCACTAAATTTCACGGTAAATCTTATCTTATTTTCATGATTTTCTTAGTTACAATTAACGCTTGCCTATATATATATATATATATATATATATATATATATATATATATATATATATATATATATATATATATATTGTGTGTGTGGGGGTGTTTATGTGTGTTCAAAGCACGGTGTATGTTATATAATAAATTATTAGTGTTGATTAGTTGGAACATCATGTAGAAATAGATTCCTCATGAGATCCACCTGAAGGAAAGGCTAAACAAAAACGAGGTTGATATAAAACAGAAGTTGCATGAAGTTTATAGTAATGATGACAAACTAGATGAGTGTAAGGCTACGATTTTTATGTGTTCCAATTTGCACCACGTTTGTGGCAAATTGTGCCAAGTACTTGACGAAGCCAGTCTGTTGGATGAACTGTCTTTGCAAACTTAAGTAAATTAAAGTTCATATTGGCAGGATATTTGTCATTGTATTCTTTTCTTAAAGATTTAATTCGATATCACTATTTAGTTGGCAACTTTTCTATTCTAAAATGACAGATCGAGTTAAGCCAATTTAAGAATTAGGTCGAAATGATTAACAAAAAATTTCACCTAGGTGAAAGGCTAGCCATAAAATTGGTGATATATTACTGCTAGTTTAATTTTCTTTGGAGCAGTGTTTGCGCAGTGGATACAGAACCACATGTCAAAGATAATGTGCTATAGTTCGAATCCTGGTTGTTGCAAGTTAATCGTGGTATTCAAATAAAGATCAAACTGTTGTATTTTATGAATCGTCTTTGATATCTTAAAGAAAAAATATATTTATACTGACAATATATATATATATATATATATATATATATAAATATATAGGAATATTGATCATAAACATTATGTTAACATATGAAAAGGAACATGCGATGTGCAATATAACGATATCTTTTAGTAAACATCATTTTACCATTATTGCCAGTCGAATATTCTGGATTCATTAGTTATAACTCCGTTTTGCAAATCATTTTGTTAGATTATGTCGTGACGAACCACATCTGTTTAATCCATGTCTTTCTTTGCACAATTCCAGTGCAGAATTCTTTCATTTCTAACAATTATGTAACGGGTCATCATTCCTATGTCAAATGTGCAACCAAAAACTTTATTTTACATTTTCCAAGCCTCCCTTGTTACAGTTGATATATATATATATATATATATATATATATATATATATATATATATGCGTGAGTGTATGTGTTTGTTTGTGTGAAGTTATGTTGTTGGTAAAACTGAATAATGTCGAATATATTAACTGAATTTCATCAAATAGACCGGAAAAATCTTTGTTAGGAACTTACAAATTGATTGTCAAAATCGACTCGAGTAGCACGTAAGCCAAGTTTCAATTGATTTAGAATCATGCAATTCATCCCCATTGCCACCGAAGTCACAAATCGCATGTCATATTCAGTTATATATATATATATAATTATATATCTAATTATATATCTAATATATATATATATATATATATATTCAGTTTGAACAGCACATTGATTAATTGGTAGTTAGTCCATTGACCAGTTTACGTAGGAAATAATTAACAAAACACATCACGATCTTTCCGTTATAGCCATTTAAGCTTTTTATTTGCTTAATGAAATGAATAACTCGAATGAACATAATCTAAAGATTATGAATTATGTCACTCAGTAGTCAAGAAATAACATTGTCAATAAGCTCGAAGAAACTACTCTATTTATTCAATGTGGTTTCTTATCACAATAATGTAACTCTGTTATAATAAGAAGCAATATGTATAAATATATATATATATATATATATATATATATATATATATATATATATAGAAAGAGCTAAAGCAAATCAAAATGTTTCAAAATAGAAATAAATCACGAGAATGAACAGTATGAGTAATTTTACGACATTAATTACAGACAAGACACGTCTACGAAAAATTTCTTAATTAACATATTCAGCGAATCTTAACGTAAAAATTAATATATATAGTCTTATAAGTCTTTTAATTTTACAATATTGGGATTTTTTGCAGAGTGAAATTATTTATTTCTAAGAAATACTAAATTATTTTTTGAAAATATTATAGCTTATAAATAAAAAAATATATTCCTTAATTAATGGTTTATGCAAGATTCCCCGCACATTTAATGAAATTAAATTAATAGACAATTTGACTTTATGCAAAATTTATCATAAAAACGGTTTATTTAACAAAGATGTTGATCTGTAAACCAAATTGTTCACCACACTCAGTGGCACACAATGTATTTAGCCCAAACACCGTATTCTAATATGCGCGGAATAGACTGCTGTTTGGAGATCTACATTACCGAAGTGTTCAGCATTGGCCAAGATTCGATAAACGTAATATGTCAGGATGTGATGCAAACATTGCTCAATCACTTAACTATCAACTGCAAAAAGGAAGTATTTAGCAGAATACATATGTCAATGGATCTAAGCTTGCCACTATATCATACTTCTAGGAATCTTTGTTTACGCAAAAATTGGTTGTTGATCAGCAATAAAGAGATTATAACTCTGGCTTACGTTGTTGATACTCGTTTAATTAAGATATTTTTCAGACTTTTAGAAATATAATTTTTGGAATGAGTAACACCTGGTAATTGACCGTGGATACCGAATACACAGCATCGCCTTGTGTAATGCATTGAGTTTGTATATCAATGCTATTACAAGTTTTCTGGTATTTTGTATTTAACCAGTGACAGCCTTTTGATTTAAGTCAGGATTTTAAAATCTACAAAATCCAGGTGGGCAATTTGCATAACTTACCAAGCAACGAACTTGGTTACGTAGGACGAGATCATATTCTAAAGTCAGCATGACCCAAAATTTAAATCAATTTGTCGTTTACATTATGTGCTTGCTAGCTACTCATCAAAAGAAGTTGAAATTACACTCCAATTTCTTTTAATGCCTTACAATGTAATGTTATAAGAATAGGCATTGCCATCCAATTTATGAACTACTTTTGTGCATCAATTCAACCGTAGACGTTAGCTTGTGGTACTGTTCTGCAGTTATTAGTAGTCCATACGGACAAGGTACACGGACCTAATTGGATGAACATTAAATCAGTACAAACTATGTTTTATCATTTAATGATTGTCAGGTTTTTCGCACATAGTTACAAATTTTTACAAATTGGAAGAGGAGGATATGCCAGTGTCAGAATAAACAAATAATAAACTCTCATATACACATGTGTTTCGTACTTACTAGGGATTCATCAGTAGAAGCCGGAACTTCCGCAAAATCAATCCAAAGATTTTTTTTAAATTATTGGAACTTTTGAATTATGTAATCTCTCATTCAATATTTATAAACCAAACGTAGAGTGGGTGTAAGATTTCTACTTACTACTACTGATGAATCGCTAATAATCACGAAACGCATTTGTGTATGAAATTAGCCGGTTAGTTCATGCAGAATTCCAAATAGCCTTCTGTATGATTTTTAACAATTTTTACTAGGTACCCAATACCTAATACGCATTTGCATATATATATATATATATATATATACTATTAGCAACATCGAATATGTATCAATATTTCTTTAAAAATATAATGCGATAAATTTGTGCGACTGGCTTCAAATATTTTGATCTTGGATATAAATAATGCATAAATCAATGCACAATGTACAAATTGGGCACTACCTTTGCATTCCTTACACATATTGCAAATTAATTCACTTGTATATACTTAATTAAAAATGGTATCTAAAGGTTAATTTTCAAAGTACATTAAAAATAAACGACTCATAGAGTGGAAGTATGTCTAGTTCAATTAAAAGTGCGACTTAATATCTTCAATATATTGGAGTTATTGTTCTAATATAGTTCGATAAAATACGCAGCTTAATCAATACTGAATGCTGATAGCGCAATAAATCGGCCTTAATTTTTTATGTATAATGCAAAAAATATAAATACACAGCATCTTTAATTTTAGGCCGTTGTTAGAAGTTGTATTTTCTTACTAAATATTTATGTTAACTGAGCAATGCAATGCATTTGAAAAGAGTACAGGCAAGAATTCGGTTTACATTTACAACCGTCGACATTATGTCCTAATCTGATCAAATTCCCAACTACTGACATCTGCTGACTATTATGAATGCCAAATTTTTTTTATTGAGCTTTTGTTTGCGAAAATTGTAATTATTAATTTTAAAATGTGGCTAATAAATTTTGTATATAAAAAATATAATTTAATTTAAATGATTACTTTTCGATAATAATTTCCGTTTTATTCGTAAATTGCTGTTGAAGTAAAATTCTACTTGGCTTATTCAAATGCTAATAAATCTCTAAATTTGATTTTCTAGTGTTTTGAAAATATTTATAACCGAGCATAATCAAACATGAAATATTTCATATAGTAAATTAAATCTTTCTCATGTTTGCCTAACTTCGTACAATCAATTCGATCTTTTGGAATTTGAACTTCCTAAATAAGTTTTTACTAAATAATTCCCTTATCAATGCTATATTATTTTATTATTTGAGATTCTAAATATCCTTTCAAAATTTCGTTTGCCTATGATTTTAATCTAGTAATACACCATTGAATGACCGAATAACCCCAATCGTAGATTAATTTTTGCAAACATTTTCTCGAAATTTAAATTTTTAATCTTAAGTAAATAATGAATATTGTGCATTACTAATTTATGAAAACTGTGTTATGATCAATCTAATATGTTGGGCTCTTTGTATTAAGTGTCTCACCTGCCAACATATTTTTGTCAATTAGACTATTTTTTGTATTAGAATTTCTATTTAAAATAGAACTCACATAATTTTACCATCAATTTGAAACATTCTACGGGATACTGATATTAATCCACTAAACTACTAATCGATTTATTTATTATTAACGAAATAAATAGTTTTATTGTGTAATTTGTATAAAATGTTTTTGTATACTATAAACCCACTTGAAGTTTGTTTGTTATCCAATTGAGCCCCTTTTCTAACTTTTGCCTCTGTCTCTAATTTCGATGAAGCAATTGCTTGTTGACTGCTGTTCTCCGCTAAATAACAGTTTAAGCATGATTGGGTAATGGATAGAATCCAAAACAGATGACAACGTTCATCAATATGTCATTTTTTCAAAAATTAAAACACATTTATATGAAATTGTTGCCTTTATTTCTGGACACTAGTACACATAAAATGTTAAGTTAAATTATCGATATCGCCATATTTAAATTTAAATCGTGAACGTTCTGTAGGTTGTGGATTTGCTAAAGATCAATATTCTACAAATAAACATTTCTATACAGCTTCAAAATATAAATTTTTAAGAAGGTTTAGCAAAATTAATAAATTTCAAAAGCATATTAATTATCGTCATGGTTAAATTCATTTGAAACGCGATTAATTTATGTTGTCAAAACATTTTGTAGGCACAAGGCAAAATTGACAAACTCAGACACCATTCAAATTCACACTGGTTTAAACAAAAATATTTTAGCCAAATTATATACAGATGGAAAATATTTTGTGGTTAAGCGATATTTGCTAAACTTATTTTGTATCTTTCTTGTTTGATATATATGCATATACGACTTGCCTTATATGTCAGATGAAGCACCAACAATTCAATGAAGCTTTGAGGTAAAATAAAATTATATTTAAAAAATATTTATTTAGTACTCAATGCATAGATTCTGCATATCAAATCACATTGATAGCTCACGTTTAACTAATAAATAAATATTTAGAATAGAACCTGATGTATAAACCAAAGGGAATATGAACAAAGGGTGTAATCGCATATATAAATTCAGTTCGTGCTGTGGGCGACCAAAATTAGGAATCGTTACTATGCCCTGCACAAATTATATATATATATATATATATATATATATATATATATATATATAAACGTGTGTGTGTGTTACTTGGACGGTAAAATTTGTTATTCAAGAAGCAATGGAATTAGCTTTGTAGAACGTCTTCGACTATGCGACTTTATACCCAACTTACGATATACAATATATACACAGTTACATTTCATGACCAAATAGATTGTGGGTATAGGGAATAATACTAACTCCTACGGATAAGTCGCCAGTAAGCACGAAACGAATGTGCACATGAGACTTTACTTTTCATTCAAGCAGACTATTAAATATACTTTCTGTTCCGTTTGAACTAATTTTTTATTTCATTGTACCCTTCCTGTGTGCAAAAAGAAAAAGAAATTTTATCAGATATAAGAAAATTTTCTTTTTCATGGTCTTCTCAAATATCTACTCATGAACATATCTTTATATATAAATTGGAAAGCAAAACAAGATAGAAATATGTGAACAATGAGAGTGTGAAAAATAGAAACCAATCAAATTGCGTGCGTCACATCCAGTTCAAGCTCAATGCTTGTACGTGCTTCTTCTGCTTACATAAATCCGGCTGCAATTTGTTTATCCATAAGGCTTCGTATGTGGCTAGCTCCCTTTTGTTTTTGCATTTAGTAATTACTTTGAATGCTACGTCTGGAGAACATACGTGCGATGTTTCGATGATGTGTTGTGCAATAGCAGACATGTATTCACCATTTGATTTAAAACAGGCGTTCAAGTTGCAATGTTCTCTCATTCGAGTAATTAACCGTCTGGTCGATCGGCCTACGTAAGTTGATCGACAACTTGCGCATGTATATTGGTAAATAATATTTGATATCGACATTAACGGCTGTTTCTCTTTGATTGCTGGTAAAGGCAAGTGTGTTACCCTAAATAACACTCGTAGTTTGGCTGCATTAAATGTGCGTGTTAATGCTGCTTCAACTTTCTTTTGTGCCATTCGGTAAACTGCATCCCCCTTAAATAGGATGTTTAGGTAGACTGTTTTCTTTTCTTTTTATTTGTTAAACTATACCTAATCCACAGTTGCATAGACATTAGTTATCCATAACAAAGTATATATAACTAGGATGTATTTACTTGAATGGCATCATGAGTGCAACGAAATGTGATAACTAATGTCAATAGAAGTAAGAGTGTATAGATTTTCTGGAGTAAAATTGTACGAATTGACTGTTATTCTTAATCTGTGTGACAAATTAGCCTATTTCGGAAACCATTACTTTGAAACCCGATACAAGCTATGTATTTTGAAGACCATTTTTATGCTATCGTTTACAGACTTGGTATATAATTTCTCATTTAATTTAAAAGTTGCCTTTTAATTAAGAATATGTTTACAAGCTAATGTTTGAGTTGTTAAATTGAATGATGACGAAAAACGAATTCTGAACGATTGAATTAGGAAACAAGGCAAGATTTTTTAAAATAACTTACAAAAATTAGTTCTATATAAGTACATTTTATGAGACGGTCTCAAGTGACCATAATTGGCAAAGATCTTATAAGGGACATTTACCTTTCTGCGTGACCAAAAAGGAAAAAAATTCTAGTAGTCCGGATTATTGTAGTAGACGTTAAAGTCGAAGCTCTCTCACGAGATAAAGTTTAGCGAGAATAATGTGTAATACATTTTTTATGTATAAGCTGAAGACAAATTCTTGATCGCAATTTACATGTCAGCGTTTGTTTCACAATCCTCCACGCAAACTAAGACACATTCTGAATCTTATTTTTATGTGTTTTAGCAATTTTTTTTAAATTGCACCAACCACTTACCCAAATGTATACTATTTTACAATGTTGATAGTATTTCCAGCGATAAATTATACCAGTTTTGTTGATAGTTTTATATTCCATTTTAAAATATATTGCTACAATAAGTGTAAAGGCTATGCATTTGGTTCTGATTGCACCACGGCTTACGTTTTAATACCACTGTAGATAAATTTTAGTAGGATTTGGGGTTTAAAGACGAAACATCAGTATAAACAACCACATGGATCCGCTTCTTCAGCAGAACGCGCCAATGAAATGGCAGTGATCGTCTTGTCATTAGCCCAAAGGCTAATCGATTAATCGCACAAATGGCGTCAGGCCAGAAGCACATTTATTGGAAGTAAAAATCGATTGCAGAAAAATTGTTGAGGCGGTATTTGGACATAAATAAAAAATGAAGAACAACTGATGTGGAAAGATAGCCTCCTTAATACATTGACTTGTAGGACATTATATGCCATTAATTAAGCAATCATCTGTTTCAAATATTTTCAAATTCTAAATAGGAAGTTTAATACAGTACGGCAACGCTCGTATAACCGTACAAATTTACTATGCAGAAATCAGAATCTGTTAAACCTTACAAACCGTCAGATGCCTCGTTTTGTCTCCAAATAATTGAGTTTCTTCTATCTCTAGTGGGGAAAATTATATGCGAGATTGCTTTGCCCATTTATTTGTGACAAACACCTTTCCCACTCGCTTATCCTTTAACTTGGCTTCGCTTTCCTCTGAAGAAACTGCAATTAATGATAGGGAATACATTTGACAAAATATCTTGAAGCGTGCGATGACAAATAAGTGGGGAACAAGTTAATTTTGCGTTTCCCGCATTGATAAACGTTTATTGTGTTATTCAGAAGCAAATGCTCTTATTGCTTGAAGTGTATTTTTGCATGGCCGTTGAACAATATTTTTGTAAACAAATCCGTGTCAATTTGATTAACGTATGTCTCTTTTTGGCATTTCACGTATCATAAAGGTTTGCAATACAAAAGACAAAATTTGCAAGCAATTACATTATCTAAAAAAATATGCACACTATAAAGAATGTCAAATGTAGGTTTGTGCACAGTTAGTTTTAATTTTACTAATTACTAAAAATGCGAGGGTCAAATAATATTAATGAGTTAGCTAAGCGTTTTCCTTCTATTTTAAGGAGCACAAGCAGTTGAAATGCAAACATTGCGCTGTCCAGTTTTTTTATTGTAAAAGGCACATTAGCTGAAAGGTTTAATTGGTTCTCTGTTTGAACAACACATGTATAAATGCCAAAGTATTGCTCTCTCTTTTCTATTTGAACAAAAACACTGGCTGCGTGGACGTTGATCTTGATGAAAACACCAACGGAATCTTTTCAATTTCACTTAACTCAATTTGAAATTTTAGAAATCCTCGGAAGCATTTTGACACGCATGCACTAAAATTTATTTTAAGGTTACACTAGTAAATAATGATCCAAATTTGAAAGTAAACAACTAAAGATTTTTAAAGTTGAATGTGTGAACTGTTCAACAAAATTCAAAAAGCACTCAAATAAAGGAGATAATACCGGCTTCAATGGTTTAGAAAACTATTTGGCTAATTTACGCGTTGGCGAACTTACCATTATAGCACTAGGTCTTACAAGATCAAACAGCTTTGTGCGTATTCAGTTAAACATTACAATTCAAAGGACTGCATTCCAACCCCCCACAGGTATTTTTTCGCTTATGAAACCTGTCCTTGGTTAAACAGGTTTAAAATACGGCTGAAACGACCGTCTCAGCTTTTTCTATTGCACTAAATTTATTGTCAACTCCAAATTTAGGAAAATAAATCAGGGCATTGACGTTTCAAACACCTTCCGCCATCCATGACGAATTAGTTGGACAATTAATCTGGTGTAAGAATGAACGATCACGGTCTTTAGTCAATTCTCTTAAAGCTACCAATTGTACCTGACTAGAAGATATTTTCTTTGACTATGAATCAATTTGATATTAGAGGAAAAAGTTGACGCGCTTTACTTTCAACATATTTTATTTTTCGTCATTTTTCGCTTTCAAATTTTATAAATGGTTTAGAAGTGATTCAAATACTGCTTAAGACACTATATTATCTACTATTTCAGTAATGCTAAAAGATTTTTTCTAAAAGTGAGAGTCCCACTTTGAATAGCAGACGGATTCTTTTTTGATATCTTGCTAACACACTTGTTCGGATCAGGCTATTGATTACGAGGAGAATGTTTTTTATAGAAAAAGCTACGTAATAAACTTGAAAATTTTATTTTCACGAATGTACGAATTTCATTAATATTGGGAGATAAATTATTCAAGTGCGCTCGGATGTCGTTTTTTTCGCATGTCAGTCGTTTCCCTAAATTACTTTCGTTCCTTATTATAGCCATCAAAATAGGAAAGCACTAATAATACATTCCCTTTTAGGTAGCTCGGATTCAGTGCAAAGATTATATTTCTGTTTTGCGTCCGGTAATTGCTGTTTACTTGAAATGATTTAAACATTAAATTTCCAAAAAAATTATGTTCATATTAACAATAAATGACTTCCGTAACTATGCTTCTGCCTTTTTAAAATTTAGATTTTTTTCATTTATCATTAGCCCTGGCGTATTTCATAGATGCCTTATAAATTATGGATGCAATGCAAATACCAATAAAAAGGCTGATTAACAAATAATGCCAGATGTTTTTTTTAAATAAAACCCAGCAATTAGGATCCTGTAAATCAAATGTGCAAATAACAATGATGTATTTTACTTTTTGAAGTTAATGAAAATGAAAATTGATAATGCTAATTTGATAAGTAATTATTTTCATCCGTGTTATATATTCATACAAAATGTACGGTTTACTTTAATCAAGGCTGTTATCTTGACATAAACACCCGACCAATTATGTACGTACATTTTTCAGTATAATCAAAGTATTGTATAGTGTAGAAAATGCAATTCATCAAGTAGATCGGTTTCTCCGTTGTTGGGAACTCATCACGTACTATCCAGTATTTGCCACGGACAAAGTTAAAACCTGGGAATGTCTGATTCGGAATCTGGTGCTCAAACCACTGAGCCACCCTGCTGCACACTACAAAAAAGTTTCATATACTAATGTTTACTATAATCAAGGTTGCGAACCTGATATAAACACCTGACTAACATTTTGTAAGTAAAAACTAAGAATTGTATAGTATATAAAACGCAATTAATTGAGTAGACTGGTTTCGTTCTTATACAAATTCTGGCCAGTACATGATGAATTCCCAATAAAGACGAAGCCGGTCTACTGGATGAATTGCCTTCTCTACACTAAACAATTATTAGTTTATACTGACAAAATGTAAGTACATAATGGTTCAGTTGTTTATATCAAGTTCGCAACCTTGATTGTAGTAAATTTTATCACCGCCTACGCAACCAATGTTCGTTTAATTATATACTAATGTTGTTTGGTTAGCCTTTTCTTTAGGTGGAGCTTATTTGGAATTGCTTTCGATCTGAATATCCAACTAACCATCCCCTATCTGTTATTATACAACAGACACCACGATACATGGTGAAGTGGTATTGAAATGAACATTTATATAATTTAACGAACATTGGTTGCTTAGGAGGTAATAAAAATTGCTTAAATCAATGTTTTCTTTTAAGATCTGCCTATTTGCCCCACATTAAAAGTTGTCTTGCTAAAATAATTAGCAATTTGATTTCAAATTTTTTGGTGAAAATGATTGCTTGTAAACCAAAGGTTATGTGAACACATTTTTATTATTTATTAACTAGCCATATATTATTAATTTATAAATCAGGGTTTTTTCCAAAGCAATTTGGATGACTTTGAATGTTGCTAAAGTGAACTCATCGAAATCATTAGTTCGCAAATGTCAAATTTGATTACGGAATCAGGGATAATTATAAACTTTAGGCCTTGCTAACCTATAAAAACTTACAGTGATTTAAATGTATTGACGCTTTTCAATATTTGTACATATGACCATAACTGCGCCTGCTATGATATGACGGAGGACATGAAAATAACGGACGTCAAATTAAATGGAACAATTATGGCTGGATATCGATATTTATTGTCGGTTTACGCTAAAAATTATTGAACGACACTCAATTAAATGCATAAGAGTACGATTCCTCCTCGCGGCATTTCTGGATTCATTTATTGCATGCACAATGAATACTAGAACATAACCTCGAAGATGATTTTAATTTAACATTTTATACCAATTTTAGGCAGTAACACACACACACAAACATATATATATATATATATATATATATATATATATATATATATATATATATATATATATATATAAGATTTTATGCGCATATGATTAAAGAAGAAATAACGTCACATCACTCTAAAGATCTGCTGAAATATATTTAAAGTTATTCCAAATTTTATATATATATATATATGTATTATATATATATGTATATATATAAATTTATATATATATATATATATTCCCCCCCCACACAGAAATAGAAAAAAAAATTCGCAGAAAACGTCTAACAATTCACGTCCTATTGCTGAAAGTGAATAACGAAGCGGGACTAAAACATTGTTTCGGAATGAATTAATCATTACATTTTCAAACTAGCAACCAAAGTTAATATGCGATTTGGAACAGCTAAATATGCAAGTTTCTCAAACATTATTATGAGGGATTTATTTTTTCTTAGAAAACTAAAAGGTGCAAGTTATTTACATATGGCCAACTACAGAGTCTTTTTTGTTTGAACCATACAATTGCAGTTATAAATAATTTTTGGAGATTGGACATTAAGCATGCTTCTGTACCTGAGAATTACTTGGCCGCTTTTTGTCCCAGCGTTGCACCGTAAATGTCAGCGATACTAAAAGCACTTCTATTGCCCTCAATTTTATTGTAACGGCAAGATAAATTTATAGGCTGCAAACGAGGTTCACTCTCAATTTGTCTGATGCATACCTACTTCACAACTCATAAACATTCGTGTCTAAATAAAATGCGCAATTCTAGTACAGCTGCAATGAAATATGCTTGGACAAGAACAATAAAAACAGCAACAACAACAACAAATACAACAATAAACATAAGACCAACATTAGAAGGAAAGCAATGAGAATTTTAAGACCGGCCAAATGAATACCAGAAAACTACAAAAGAAAACTAAAGCACAAAGTAAAATATACATGTGTTAAATAGAATTGTAGCGAAAGCACAATCGGAATTTCGTCTTGATTGACAATTTCTCTATTGTATACTATTGCTTTATCTAATAAAACTCTCTTATCATTTGAGACATTTTTGCCATTACAAGCATAATAAACAGTAGTTACACATTAACATAATTTTTATATAATTTCAAATTTAAGCCTACTCATTTTGTGGGAAATTATATATATATATATATATATATATATATATATATATATATATATATATATATATCATACCACCCACATATATATATCAATTGAAAACCCAGAATGTATATAAATGTATGATAGTATAACGATGATTAATATTCACGAAATATATGGCCTTTATCCACTTTGATATTAATGTGTTTTCCATTAGATATATATATATATATATATATATATATATATATATATATATATATATATATATTAAGAAATACATGGCCCATAATTCTGCTAGAAGCAGTATGGTTTTTCATGAAATTTCACTGCAACAGAAAACAGGCTTTTTGAAAATATAACTTTAAAAAGATCGAGATAATGTGTAGAACACTAACTGAACATGAATTGGTTAATCAAGTGATTGCGTTGACACGTCAATCGGCATCTTGCATTCTGTTTTAAATATTTTAACTTAAACAAACAGAGTAACAGAATAATTTAACTTTCTCGTGATTTAACAAATAAAAAGCGTATTTTTTCAGATGAGACGAAAGATGAAAGAAAGGTTATCTGTTCAGCAGTTATGTGAAGGCATGCGTTTGGCAAAATATTAGTTTTATCGAATTAAGAAATTGTTGATCACAATAACTAGTCATGATTACGTAACATATACCCGATTTCTCTAACAATCGTAATTGTAAATAATTTTTATTGAAAATATCTTCAAACGCTAAAAACATAACTACTGAGCGAATTCGAGATATATATTGAAAAAAATCATTCAACAAACAAATTCATTCACGCCTTGTCAATCAGTTTAAGTATACCTGTGAAGTTTTGTTTAAATTTTAATGAGGACAAAATTAATGAACTTTTTAAGCTTTTGACGTCCAGAGTCAAATATAGGCAAGGTAAATTATTAGCTCACCAAGCATGACATTTGGTTGATGCCTGTCTCTTTGTATTTGCGGAGAGATAATATATACGTAATTGTGCGTTAGGTACTTCGTACCTAGAATGTGCTTTGGAAGACGTACCTGCTAAAGTAACGTGGTAGGCCTCGATAATGTATTGCGCCAGCGCCGATATGTTTAAGCAATTCTATTTTAAAATTGCGTTCAAACAGCTGCTGCCAGTTAAATAGAATGAATGCGAAATTACTGGTGGTGTGAGGCGTATATCTGTTTTCCCATACCGTATATATGCGTTGTGGGTCGATTCTCGTTTTCCAATTTGCCGTGATGCTCTGTTTAATGAATATTGGAATTCTAAATGCTTCAGTCTGTGCAATGTTGTGTAACTGGTAGAACAAAATGGGATCGGTGTTTAAACGAGCAATGGTTGCGCGAGCTGTGACAACATTTACAATAGTCAAGGTTGCGAACTTGATATAAACAACAGACCCATGAAGTACTTACTTTTTTCAGTATAAACTAAGAATTGTATAGTGTAGAAAAGGCAATTCACCCAGTAGACCGGTTTCGTCCTTATTAGGAACTCATCATGTACTGGCCAGAATTTGAAAAAGGACGAAACCGGTCTACAGGATGAATTGCCTTTTCTACACTTTAGGATTCTTATATTATACTGACAAAATGTATGTATTTAATGAATGAGGTGTTTATATCAACTTCGCAACATTGATTAATGTAAGTGTTACCACCGCTCGCACAACCATGGTTTGTTTAATTATATAAATGTTCATTTCAATACCACTTCCCCATGTAATGTGGTGTCTGTTCAGTAATGACAGGTTGGGATTGTTAGTTGGAACGTAGGGTCTAAATGAATGCCATAAGAGCTCCGCCTAAAAGAGAAAAAAACTAACCGAGTTACATTAGTTAGTATATGCAAGAAAATTGTGTGTAATTTGCGACAGGGTGGCTCGGTGGTTAGAGCAACAGATTTCGAGCAGACGTGCGCATGTTTCATGCCCTTTCCGTGGCCAATTCTAGCCAGTACGTGATGAGTTCGCAATAAGGACGAAACCGGTCTACTGGATGAGTTGCCTTTTCTACAGTATACAATTCTTCGTTTATACTGACATATGTAAATAATTAATGGGTCAGGTTTTTATATCAAGTTCGCAAGCTTGATTTTATGTAAAGGGATCGATGTTTGTCCTTAATTTGTAAAATTGGTTTTAACTCTCAGAAATAGAATTCGAAGCGAATTTCAAAAGTTATGCATAAATAAAATCTTATTGAATTCGGTGAGTTAGATATGACTGCATTCGGAAAAGAATATACCAGTATTGATACTTGTTTCATCCTCTAATTTTACTAAATGCATAATCACTCTTGGAGGCGAATGCCAGGTTAGAGTTCCATTATGCTTAGTGCATGCAAAACTTTAGACGCAAAACAGATTAAAAGACACGTGAAATGCTTTTTAAGTAGTGTATTAAAAAATATCCCCACATTGTGAGTCCAAGCGCGAACTTTACACTTAATATTGAAAACACTCATTCAGTTCACCAGTACAAAGCACAATGAATAGAATATTTTTAAATCAATAAAAGCTTCTAGACACATTAATTATGAAAAGAGAGTAATTTGTGCATCAATGCAACGGAAGGAAAACAGCTGTTGTCCATTTGAATTAACTCTGCATTGCATTTTGTCTATAAGTCAATCCAACATCCAGTCTGTGGTTTCCTCCTTACAAAGTAAATCCGCATTAGCGTAACATCTACCATCTAGTGTCGAGTAAATGTCAGCCCTCTCTGTGGATTAATGCATTAGCCCATTTTGCACATGATCATTTGTCACAAACGTCATTTCACATTCTTCAAGTGCTTGACCTTAAACTGTAAGTAAGTATTTCTGTCACATTTAAGGAAAATGTTTGGAAAATGTATATTTTTTGAATATGTAAACATTTGTTACCTGATATGAAATAAACCACATTAGATATTGTACAGACGCGCTTACATTGATTGAAATTTCCGTGTGTCTTTCCCAGAAGTTTTATTTAAGTGTGCTATCTTTTGAGAATTCCCGATTAATAAATATACAATTTTACTTCTTATGTTGACAGGTTTCGGTTTAAACAATATTATTGCCTGTGTTCTAACTCACCTTTAAATCAGTTGATAAGATGGAGAGAAAGGGCAAATAATGTTCTTTTATAAATTCATCTCTTGGAATAATTTTTTTGCATAATTCATAGACAAAAAAGTGCCTATTAACGATGAAACCAATTGATTGTTAATAATTGGGATACAAATTGATATACGCTAAGTTTTTAAACCATCGAAGAACAGTGTTGTGCAATTAATTGACTAGCCTTGTTTCAAGATATTTTTTCCCCTTCAAATGAAAAGTAAATCTAAGAAGTTTATAATTTATTCTTAAAGACATTTTCGATGTAATATGTTTTATGAATAACTAAATTTTGTACAAGCTTAAGAAAAAAAATTAACAATTTACCAATTGTTAACTTAATATCTTAACAGAACCATTGGTATGCCCGTGTTGAAAAGTGAAATATGTAAATTTAACAAAATGATTTTTACTGATTTTAAACAGTTTCAGTAAGCTAAGGCTTATTGATTGTTAAATAAAACTATTTGGAGGTTTAGCTCAGTTTTAAAAATAGAAATGGTCCTTATTTACTAAGATTAATGCACTAAAATGGTTAGAATTTATCTGTCTGGAACTAGAAATCATAAAGGACATGTTATTCGCTTTCCTGCCATCAGAATTGCTTATAGTGATCTCCGTAAACATTTCATTGTAGACAAGTTGAGGTCATTTTAGAAAATGAAATAACGCAGACGTTTATGAACTTATTCCAGCATAAAAGTGTGCAAGGTTACTTAATGTTATGGCATCCGGTTAACAGTTAAATGTTTATAGATGTACTATGACAGACGCACCAATTTACAGGTCAAGCATTTAAGTAGTAGACGCATTGAAAAAAGAGATGCATAAATTTTATTCTAAATGATTAAAGAAACATTACCAAGTCAATATTCCTGAAGGTTGTTATGCTTATTTTTGTTTGGTCTGCAAGGCTCAAATTACAAACGAAGAGATAGAAATGCTTAAAAGTGGGCAAGTGCGTTTAGCACTGTTTAAAAAAAGTGGACGCCTACACAATGGAAAGAATTTGATATGAAAAAGTAGAGAATAGAAAAACACCCTTCCTAGTCGGTTCCCTACAAACCAAAATATTTAGCACCGAGAGCACTACGTTTCTGACGATGACAGTCCGGTCTCCTTATTGAATAATGTTTACGTTTCGAACCCAGTTTCTTTCACTTTTCTTTTAAAATTGCTCATGCAATTGAAACATTTTTTAGCCCCTTGCGGAATTTATCGGGGTGTAGTAATTCTTACTCTGTGGAGAAAAGTAATCGAAATCTGCTGTTAAATTGTCAAATAATATTTAATAGGGCAAAATCTATTTCATTAATGGCTTGATGATCATCGATAATTACATTAGGAATTCGAGATGCATTTTTCTAAAAATGATGTTATTTCTTCTTTCATAAAATAAATGTGTGAGGTGATAGAAAATTATTCAATAAACAAGGAACACATGACTGATAATTGGCTCAGCGAAAACTGTGCAATAAAAATGTTTGTTTAATGATGTTTTCTATTTGGCAACAACATCGAAATCTAGTTCAATTTTTCTCATTTTGTCTGACTTAATGGCATAATTATAAAAGTAATTTTCTTCAAGAAATATTCGAATGCAGTAAATTATATTTAGCATATCATATTTGAAAAAAAGTAAATTTTAGAAATTTATTTTTATTTAATATTCCTATTATTATTATTAATCATTTGATCCCTGAAATGCCTCCGGGGCTCAATTGTCTCTACGAAGCACAAGATACAATAATGCTTTCTCGGTCGCTAAGCAACGCTGACGAAATTAATTGTATGACATTCAGCTAAAAAGTTTAAAAAAGCCAAAAATAACTTTGCGTCACACTTCTGAGTCGGATAAGACTAACTGACTCAGTAGGGTTTGACAATGAGTCTTAATGTTTGCAAAACAATAATGGAAATGCAATTTTAATTTCTGGGTGAATAGTTTGATTCAAGATATACGCACAAAAGTTAAGCGAAATGCGAGTGGCATTTAAAAATATAATAAAAATTTGCTTATGAATGTCATTTTTTTCAAATTGCATCACTCCTGGCATATACGATGATTTGTAATAGGTCTGTTTCGTATAACGAACAAACTAAAATTATTAGTTATTAATATTTGATTGGAAAATAATTTCAGTTTATAAAAATAGTGATTTAAGGGATTTGCTGATAATATGATGTCTCCAGATTCGCAGATTTTCTTATTTTTGATACTTTGGACCTATGCTTTACGTGACAGAGTAGGGTTTGACGATAAGTCTTAAAATTTGGAGTGTGATAAGCATACAAAAAAAATCGAATTTTGCTTGCAAATTTTATTGTTGCCAATTTTGTCTAATTTTTAGCAGCGCATTTCCACTATTCATGATATAGCTGAATATTTATTAAAATCCGTTTTTGCTTCATTGATAAACTAAAGTAATATTTAAAGTATTTGGCTGGAAAAGAATTTACCTTTATAAAAATAACGATTTCGACTGATTTAATGTTAAAATATTGAGTCCTAATTGGCGATTTTGATTGAGATTTTATTCAATTTGAAAACATACTTTTAATGCCAATTTCATACTTACGCCTTAAATTCTACACGCGAATAATTTTACTCAAATCCAGTTAGTGCGCAGATTTCGAATAGAAAATCAAACGATCGTTTTTCTTGCTTATTAACAGTCTTATTTTAGTTAATAATTGATTAATCTTCTTTCTAAGGTTCCTGTTTTTGAGAGAATTGGCAAATTGCACAGGTATTTGCCTTATAGCTTACCTGGCTTCGGTTGCATGGAGGTCTATGTAGTATGCATCATGTGTTATTTATAGGTATTTGTTGCCGTCTATGTTAATTGAAATCACAGCAGCTGCCTTAGTAGTCATGTAGATTAATCACAACCACAGACATAAAATCAAGAACCATTAAATTTTCTCCAAACAACATTTTTATTAACTACGTTTAACACGACAAAAACAAGCTTAAATCTAGTACACTGTACTCTGGGTGTTTTATTGTCAAGTTGACACCTTAATAGTTTCAATATGTGTTAACCTCTAATTATCAAGTTCGATTTTGTAACCATCAGGACAACTTTTATTTTTTTCAATATTCGAGATGCGTAAAACTTGTTTTCATTTAAACCTAAAATATAAAATATCAATAATAAAAAGTTATAAATTTGAATAGTTTTGATAAGAATGAAGAATTATTATTTGGATTAACATTAATTCTTTAAGAATAAATAAAATATACGCAACTAAAAGAATTAACACAGATAAAACTTATGCCAAACGTAAACCGAAGCTTAAATTGCGCATAAATTTTACTTCAGTCATTCTTATGCATTTATAATTTGAAATGATAATTTAATCGCCTATGTAGGTATAAATTTGTTACAAAGTAAGGATATTTACCATTCGACTGTAATATCTGGTACTTTATACAATTATGTTTTTGAAAGCAAGTGGGCTAAAGTTAGACTAGACAAACACACACAAATTAAACAATAAAAATCGAAGTTGAAAACAAATAGATTGAGGCACAAACAATTCACCTGTTGAAATGAAAATAATTTTGGAACCTCTTTTGATTATTTAGTTGAGGATAAGGGAGGCTGCATGCAAAAGTTTCTAAAATTAAGATTCAACCTATGCAGTCTTATAAATTTGAGCACATCGAAACACTCAGACTGTAGCGGCGCACCAATGTAATTGGATTAATGAAGCTGACGTACTCCTTTTTTGATTTCTAATTATTTTATAAATCACCCGAAATAAGTGTTTGAAATAATAAACAACAGTACAAGTCATGCTAATTATTTAAAGACAGACCGTGTACTATTGAGAATTTAATACGATGTGCGATTAAAAACGTGTGTGTTGTAATTCAACAGAGAACCGACGTTACGAATTAAATGGAATTGGTGGCATCGAAGGTTGTCTGAAATAATCAAATTAAATCCTTTTAATGTCGGGCATACCGAGGACACGCAACGCTGTTAGATCGTGCATCGTGCCTCCATTAAGAACAATTCTATCAATGACCAAAATCCACAGGACGAATTGGCGCGGGAACTAAAAGAATTCATACACCCAGTAGAAAATTAAATGTTAAATAATTGCGCTCGCAAAAGTTTTGGTATTTCAAATAAAGTGAAATCATGGAATATCAAGAATTTTCAAAATACGATTTCGTTTGATGCAAAAAATCTATTTTTCATGCACAATTTTTGACAAAGCTATTGATTTCCTCGGTACTTTCATCGCCAGAAACTAGCCATCATTCCTCATAATTCTAATTAATCAAAATGTTCTATTCAATGTGTTATGCTAACGGTGTTCAATTCAACTTCATTGATCGATAATTCACAATAGTCGATGGAGTGGCGTTGAGTAGTCCGTTAGTAAGTCTACAAACTGTTGCTTACATGCTATTTCTGTAAACATCAATTCTACAACCACTAATTAAAAAAGACCTACCATGTATATTTTAGGCACATTTCTGAAACATTCATAATGCGCAACCAATACTCGTTTGCATATATAAATGTCAACTTCAATACCACTTGCCCAGGTAATGTAGTATCTGTGCGATAATGACAGCTTGGGGATAATTAGTTGGATATCTGGGGCTAGAGGCATGCTACATAGGCTCTACCAAATGTAAAGACTAGCCAAGAAACATTATATAACATATAAATGAAAATTGTGTGTAGTGCGCGACAGAGTGGCTCAGTGGTTAGAGCGCCAGATTCCAAAGCAAACGTATCCAGGTTCGAGCCCTGACGGCGGCGTATTCTGGACAGTACGCGATGAGGCTTCAATATGGACGAAACTAGTCTACTGGATTAATTTCCTTTTCCACACTACACAATACTAAGTTTATACTGATTAATGTAGGTACATAATGGGTTAGGTGTTTATATCAAGATCGCAAACTTAATCAAAAAGTAATTCATAATTATTTCTGTGGATATCGGAAAAATGACATGCTTAAAGATTCTTGAAGGAATGTCGTTGTTGCGATACTGAATTAATTGAAATTACCTGATCTGCGTTTTGACTAACGCATCTTATGAAGATCTACGTTAATTTAGATCGAAATATTAGGGGGAAAAAAAAGAAAATTACTGGAACAATGAAAGCTGCGTCAGTCAAAACGCAGATCAGGTAATGCTTAAAGATGTTTATAATGTGGGCTATCTAATCCGAGCATATAAAACCCGAGGTCTAACGCGCCACATTTTTTTGAGAAAGAAAGATGCCAGCATGAAAATTAAAATATACCGAAAGCAGACATGAACTGAACAGTACATCCATTACCATAGCGCTGTCCAAATGTTCCAAAAGAAAAAAATAGACGTGCAATATATCCTACTGAGTAACGGAAATCGGTTCTGATAAATATCAACACCAAGAACAGCTGCGCAATAAAAAAACTTTAATTCAAAATAAGTATCCTGAAAATTTCGCCGAAGCAAACATGGAGCTGAATTGGTGAAAATCTGCTAGGAAGCCGCAACTAATCAAGAAACGGAATATACCAGTATGCCTTTCAAAGGAGATGCAACATATGAAATATTTAAGTATGCATTAGGTGTTGCGAACCTAGTGACAAATTAGTTCAGTGGTGCCCTGATGGATAAACCAAGGACAGCATGAAAGGAAAGTATAATCTCATGCACATTCGTTTCGTGCTTACTGGCGACTCATCATTAGAATTCTTATTTACGCCCTTTAACCACTATATATTTATATATATAGTTAAAGGACGTAATGCCGCCTCATACTGATGAGTCGCCAGTAAGCACGAAACGAATGTTGACGAGATTATACTATCCATTCATGCTGTCCTTGGTTTATCCTTCTAGTCACAACTGAACTAATTTGTTATTAGGTTCGCCACACCTATTACATACTTGCATATACATTAGTTCTCCGCAACAAACAGTATTTAACTGTTATATGAAATATTTATTCGAAGAGTTATAAAATCAGTGACTTCTCGCATGCCGAATACACAACTGATGTTTGTTTATACACAAAAACGACTGTTAATAATTAAAGTTAAGGATAGGTCTCCTGCAATCTATCAATCAAATATTGTTTATTTATAGAAATGCCACAGCTGAAAATTGTGCTGTGTGGCAGACAAGTTGATTACTAAGGAAACGCATTCAAAAACATTTTCGACTAAACACACCTAGCATGAGAGAAAACGTTTCTGTGATAGCAGAAGCTAATGTTTATAAAAATCCCACCCGAAACCATGCGGATTTCCCGATTAAACAATCACTGATTGCGCAGTTGGTGGTAACACTTCTTTAAGTCCAGTTGGCCAGATTGGAGTAAATCCCAATCCCATTTTATTTAACCAGTCGCGGAAAAACATAGCAAGTTTGTGTGACTGATGTTGGTTTCGCGATTTTGTTTGGCGACTGATTAAATACAACGGAATTGGTGCTGACTCTGAACATGATTTAAAGGAATTTCAGATTTTGTTGAATAAAAAAAAGAATGATTACGCGCAGCGGAGACTATTGTATGCAAACTTCTGTATTATCAGCTAAACAACCGAAATAAGTTCGTAAATAATTTTAATATAAACGAAAGACTTTTGTGTTTATGTGCGCGCGTTCAATTGTTCGTCAACATTCTCGTTTTCACGTTCAGTTATTTTTTTTCTATAAATTATGTGTACAATCTAACTTTATTCCAATTTTTCTTTCAAAAAATATGGCTTTATAAAGCACCAAATATTTCTGTCGAGTTGAATTATAACGAAAAAGAAATGTCTTTTTTTTGAAACTGTGTTGCATATGTTTGCTTTATAATAAATTTGTACTTCCATACATAAATTGTTTCCCAAGTCAAATTCCAAATTCATAATTTTTTGACACTTTGTTTACAAGAATGAATCTAGACACGCAACTTGAAAGGTTATTGCTATAAAACCTTTAATAACACTACAAGCTTAATTTTCTGACGTTCTTAATATTTTTGCAATAACCGGACCCATACAACTATTTATCAAGGTATTTCATTTAAAATGCTTACTAGGTATATTTATCTGCATTGTGAACTTAGAGGAACCATTTCATTTTATTTTGCAGGTATTTAACAATAATTCGAAAAAGAATGCTACTTTGATGAAATTTATTTTTACTATGAATACGTTAAATAAATTGAGACAAACCAAATTTTTTAACACAGATAACTTTTTATTTAATGTATAGATTTGTTTAGTTCATAGAAATCCTAAGAGAATAGACTTAGTTATTTAACGAAAATCCAAAATTAAAGAATGAATGTTTTCTTTAAAATTATGCGAGATTATCAAGAGATGCAAAATGCCACAATTCCTAATTGGGTATTAATGTCAAATCTTCGAAATATGTCAAAATAACAAACACTTATAAAGACTTATCCATTTAGTAATTCCCTGACTTCGTAAAAAAGATTTAATTAAACTGTTTCTTTTGAGTATTAGCTGTTGCATATGAAGTTACAAAGTAGTTCAAATGGAACCAGAAGTATAAACCAAATACAGCATGGGCAGAACTTAGCATCTCATGTGCATAATCGCTTCGTGTTTCCTGGCGACTTTTTTAGTAAGACCGGTATTACGCCCTATGTCCACAATATATTTGGTCAACGAATTTTGAACGGTTCAATTTCCTATACCAATGTATATACAAGCAGTATTGCAGTTAACTTTATTTAAAGTCATCGACATTGCGGCTTTACAGCAAACTCCTTCTATATTGTATGTACGAAGCTTGAAATGGGTACCAACATTATGGTTTTTGAGTCTGCTACAATAATTTCGCAAATATTTACCTATTTGTCAACCACAGTTACAGACTCAATAACCATTATGATGGTACCATTTAATGGTTCAGTATATATTATATTTAGTGAGTTGGCTTTGAAATCGCAAACTTGAAGACTTCATTTTACGTTAGGTCCACTACTGCTGGAAAACAAATTCGTGTAGGAGATTGTAACGTCCAAATATCCCACATTCCTCAGCACGAAATGTTTATGCTGATTTTAATTTATACTTCCGGTCATATTTAAACTAATATTTTTAAATAGTCAAATAAATAAAACATCCCGTTATGAATATTATTCGTCATTTTCGTGGAGTATGACAAAATTAAATAGTTTTTAATACGAACCAAATAAGTTAAAATAAGTCGATATATTTAAATTTATGTATATATATATATATATTTTTTTTTGGAGATTTTAGCGTTCTAGAGGATTTGTTGTATGAATTTGTGTGAAATATCTTTGGTTCCGATACCCGGATACAAATTTTGTAGCTAATGTTTAGAAATTTTCAATAAGAGCAATACGTCGTTCTTTATACGAACTGTGTTTTCCTCCTTAATGTTATGCTCAGTAGAAACTAGCATATTAACTATTAAAAATAATAAATAAATGTTAGAAACTGAACAAGTAACTTTATGCATTGAGATTCTTCCGATAGTTTACCCTCGTTGCATCAGAGTTATTTCAGGTTGAATATTAATACAGCTGCCTATTTAAAATCCAAATTGTTGAAATACTGGAAATTCATTAAATATATTCATTTCTGTATTTTTCTTATTAACAATTTAATACGAACATATATGGAGGTATCAATAACACACAAAGCAGTTTCAAACGTATGTCCATAGTAAAGTGTTAGACATGTGTTAATTTTGCAATACTCGTCAGATCTGTTCTTTTCTATCCTCATAATATAATCGACAACTAAAAAATTTTTTTTTATTTTTTTAATTTTCACATCACTAAACACTGTTTGTTTAATATTGAGGGAGTAGACAATGTTTTCAATATAATAAGAATGTAAAATTTTACTACATCAAATGTTAGGATTAGAAAAGTTGAACTTTCTTTTTGTTGGCTTCGTGACATAGTTTAATATAATTGAACTTCTTCATTAAAATTTTCTCTTTTTTTAATCAGATTGATTTTTTCTGTTTTATTTACCATAGATGTATTAATTTTTTCAATTTATCCTCTTGTTAATTCGACATTTAGAGAATGAATTGAATATAAACGACATTATGTGTGAACGGCTTTATAATTTCTACAGCATTCGTGGTTCTTTTATATTTGCATACTTTGTTAAAATATATTACGAATTTGTGATGATAATTGTCTTTAAATATACAAATAACGATGATATATGCTCAATTGGAGATGTGGACTAAACTTTCTCCCTATAGAGAATGCTTATTTTTACCGCATTGAACTGGAGAGTTAACAAATTATATTTCATTTATTTAGAATGCGAATCGGAATTGTTTTTAGATAAAATTATACACCAGAATCTTCTCATTCGTATTCCAATCTTTTTCGTTGAATTTGTGTTTTAGATCAGTTTAATAAATTGCTCAAGATACAAACTATACATTTTGGCGAATTCCATTCATAAGTTATTCACGAACTGACAAAAACAATATATTAACTTTGCGAAAAATATATTTTATTATCGGTAAATTACTTGAAACCTTTGAAAGTCTTGCGGAAAATGTGAAATTAATTATCCGCAATAGTTTTAAGGAATCGTCTACATTTTCAAGAGCCATATTTTCAACACAAGGATTACGTTTGTGAACCATTTGCGTTGCATTAAAATTCTATATTTTTCATCTTGTCATTCTGTGCAGTAAAAGCTAGAGAAATGCATTGATCAGGTGTGACTGAACGCCAACTAACTCAGTATAAAAATGTTCAGTAGCAAAATATGTCTCGTTTAAACCAACATTGACTCCATCTCGAACATTTACCTTAAAAGTTTATGCAATGGAATAACTGAGAATTTATCGGTAATAAAAGTACATACGTTTCACATTGGCAATAATTTCACCTATTATTCCTGGTTACGCCTATTTTCCCATATGTTATGCAACCTCGTGAGAAAATAAAATTTAAATATTTAATCGTCAAAATAAATTTTAATATCCCAATGAATATTGGACCGTTTTTCTTTTTCAATCAACTTTTTATTTCATTTCAATTTAAAAAAGCATTTTCGGAAGTCGTTTCAATCTTGCATTTAAATGACATGCAAAATTGTTTGATTAAGTATATATCAGCGCACAGGAGAAAATGTAAATAAAAAATTCTAGTTGTTTCAACGTTGGAAAACACAAATATTCAAAACTAAGTAGTCTATAATATGACACTTCACAAAATTGCACAATAATATTTAGAAGAATACGTAAAATAGCGTAACATAACATAACATAACATAACATAAAATAACATAACATAACATAACATAACATAACATAACATAACATAACATAACATAACATAACATAACATAACATAACATAACATAACATAACATAACATAACATAACATAACATAACATAACATAACATAACATAACATAACATAACATAACATAACATAACATAACATAACATAACATAACATAACATAACATAACATAACATAACATAACATAACATAACATAACATAACATAACATAACATAACATAACATAACATAACATAACATAACATAACATAACATAACATAACATAACATAACATAACATAACATAACATAACATAACATAACATAACATAACATAACATAACATAACATAACATAACATAACATAACATAACATAATATAACATAACATAACATAACATAATATAACATAACATAACATAACATAACATAACATAACATAACATAACATAACATAACATAACATAACATAACATAACATAACATAACATAACATAATATAACATAACATAACATAACATAATATAACATAACATAACATAACATAACATAACATAACATAACATAACATAACATAACATAACATAACATAACATAACATAACATAACATAACATAACATAACATAACATAACATAACATAACATAACATAACATAACATAACATAACATAACATAACATAACATAACATAACATAACATAACATAACATAACATAACATAACATAACATAACATAACATAACATAACATAACATAACATAACATAACATAACATAACATAACATAACATAACATAACATAACATAACATAACATAACATAACATAACATAACATAACATAACATAACATAACATAACATAACATAACATAACATAACATAACATAACATAACATAACATAACATAACATAACATAACATAACATAACATAACATAACATAACATAACATAACATAACATAACATAACATAACATAACATAACATAACATAACATAACATAACATAACATAACATAACATAACATAACATAACATAACATAACATAACATAACATAACATAACATAACATAACATAACATAACATAACATAAAATAACATAACATAACATAAAATAACATAACATTTGCTGTCCATTTACTAAACAAAACATAACCAAGATTCATATTTTCATTTTAAAACCTTATCAAGAGACTGCCATTCACGAATTACCATTAATATGTTAGAATCAATTGAAAACCGATAATATTTCTAAGTTTACTGAAAACGGACTATAACACTGTTTGCTTCTCGGTAATTTTCAAATTCGGTGGAGTTTTACCTGATCTGTCGACGACAAAATTGGAAACAATTCTCGTAATAGTGCGGCTAGTGATCGCTTTCACTCATTTAAAAAAATAAGCATATGAGATTGTATATATTTTTATTTATAAATTAAATTGGTAGTCGTTATTATAGTTTTATCAATGAGACTGTGTTACTAAACTAGTGCTGAGAGGTATTTTGTTTGAATTTTTATTTATTAATTCGATAATTAATTAATAAATAATGTATAAGCGTAAAAACATTAGTAGAACCATGATATGCGTGACATTAATCAATTTTAAATAGCCATTAGAAATTAACCTTTCAAGAATTCTATAAAATGTGTTTCCTGCTGAGAATAAATGCGCTTTTTATGAAGTTTGGTTCGCTAAACGGACACAACTTATTCTCTGTAGGAATGTCTCATATATATGCAATTATGTATTAGGTTTTGAGTATTTTGCAAAAAATCGGTTAAAATAGAACCAGAAGTGTATGTCAGATTCCAAATGACCAAATGATACAATCCTATCTAATCATGGGCTTCTTACATACTTGCAATTCATTGCTGAGAATCGGCATTAGGTCCCAAACTATCTATTAGTTTTGCTTAGAAATATTGAGTTAATTTCATTTGATGTCAACTTTACTTTCTTAATTACGATATAATTCGTTGTTATAAATATTAATTCATAAAGATATTGATTGTGATCTTCGAAATCTATTGACATCGAATCGTAGAATCTGTATGCTTTTCCAGTTTGATTGTCAATTTCGTATGCTTCTTCTATTCTGGAATGTCTATAAATTTATTTTATGTCCGGTATTGAATTTGGGTTTCGCGCGATCTGATTTGGTTAATAATTTAACCGTCGAACTTTAATCGTCATAAAACCTGAGTTTTCTTACTCTTTGCCTTCCAATTTTACAATTAAAATGATAATTTGTCAAGCAACCTTATACCATTTGATGAATGAAGAGGTTAAGATATTTCTGTTTTACTTCGTATGACAATTGTTAATTTCTTTCGAGTCTTGATCATTTTGGTTAATTATTTATTAAATTTAATTTGTACATTTTCGACGTCAATAAACAAGAGGGAAATCAATAACAAGTTAACTATACATTAATTCTTTAATTGGGTTTTTTTCTACTGTATAAAACTGTTATTCAGACTGGTAATAAAACTTTTAGGATGTCCATTGTTCTTAAATTTAATTTTTAATGGGTAGCAATTTATGAGAGTTAAACATGTTAATCTGTTAGCTTGATAATATTGCGACCTTAATATTTTTTAATGCATATTTTATTTATGGATAAATTTAAAGACCTGTATAATAGATAAAATGAAATATTTTTCGAGTACATCTCTGCTATTTTTTTGACTGATGTCAGTTACATCTAAAACGCTATTTTTCCAATTCGACTAGTTCTCCCGCTAATTTCTGAGAATTATGCAATACAACGTTATTAGACAGAGTCGTATGTCCAAATGCAAAGTTTGCACTCTGAATTGTTACATCCAAACTATCGGTTCTTAGTCTTCATATCTTTGTAACATTGATATCTCTTTCACAATCTACTGCCTCAACAAAATTTATACATTTTGTCGTAATTTTCCGTTTCGTCAATATTAATTGAAATAACCATAAGTGCTAATACTACTAGTTCAAAGGTTATAACACAATTCGTTGCTGAAAACCACGAAGCAAATAAAATATGTTAAATTCCCCCACAAAATGAAATGAATGAAACAAGCGCAAAATTACAATACAAATTAATTATTAATACAAATAACTTCATTAGACTGATAGGAATTAAAACAGAATTAAATTGAAAAACATATATAAAGAAACAGTGTATTCATTAATCTTGTTTGGTTTTCACAGTTTTATTAACTTTATATATATTTATATGAATTCTGCATATCTGGAAATTGGCTGAATTTATCTGTACTGCAAAGTCTTTATGGAACGAATTTTTAATTTAAAAGCCTTCATTTAGAGATACACATTTTGTTTCATTTGTGGGAATTCATAATTCATAATCACGAACTTAGACTAATAAAAATTGAGTATATTATAAGGCAAGATAAAAAAACTTGCTTAATCACTTAAAGCAATTTTATTCTCGAGAACCATTCATTGTTATATTTCTGTAAACGGATTTCTTAGGGTTTTATATGTTTTTAAAGCCTTTTATAAATATTAAACAAAATAATAGTTATACATATTCACACACACACACACAGAAACACACACACACACACACACATATATATATATATATATATATATATATATATATATATATATATGTTTTAAATCAAATGGTAAATACAAGTCTGCAATTGCACAACACATCGTTGAAACATCACACGTATGTTCTCCAGACGTAGAATTTAAAATAATTACTAAATGCAATAACAAATTGGAGCTAGCCACATACGAAGCCTTTTTGATATACAAATTGCATTCGGATTTATGCAAGCATATGAAGCCTGTTCAAGCAATGAGCTTGAACTGGAGGTGACACGCGCAATTGATTGATATCCTTTTTCACACTCTCTCCATGTTTACATATTTCTATCTTGTTTTTGCATTTCGATTTATATATAGAGGTGTTCATTTGTGGATACTTGAGAAGAAAATGAGAAAGAAGCGGTTCTTTTATCTGATAAATTTCTTTTTGATTTGGAGTGGGTACTATGAATTTTATTAAGGCTTGCATTTTAAAAGAAATCCATGGTGTTGCATATAAACTGCAAACTACGGACAAATTGATCATGGATTCAGTTTGCCGCCGCAAAAATTCTAGCAACTATTGATGTGTGCTCAATAAATAAGACACCAGTATAATTGATAAATTTCTGTTTCCAACCTGTGTAATTTCTTGTTTGTTCTGACAGAAATAATTAAAGACTCCATTTCTGGTGCAATAATGTATATTAACATTATATTATTTACTTAATGTAATTTTTAACTTTAATTTAATATGTATAAAGCAGTGCTCAAAATAGTATCAGAAAATTACGTACAGTAACCTGTTTATAATTCTTTTCCTTTGATAATGTACCGTGCAATTTAATATGGTACACTACATAAAATAAGATTGGTAAAATTTATTTAACTGAACTAAATTATAAAGTAAAGCTTTGAAGTTTGATGAGATGATAATGGTGTATTTAAAGAGCTATGAGAAAATCATATAAACTAGGTGCAATATAGCAGACTAAATAAAGAGATTTAGTACAAATGCAATTTTAGTTACACATTTATGGGTATCCTGGATATGCGATATTAGCTAATATACGAAGATTGCTCTTTTGTATTTTACTCTAGTTAATTTATACAAATAATTTAATAAAAGTTTTACTAAACATTGGGTCAAAATATATTTCTACGCGTTTTACAGTTGCGATTATAATTGTTGATTTATTTTTTGCTAAGCTATCACCTAGTTCGCAAGTGGTTAGGCGAAGTCAAGTTTACTTGATTGATATAAACATAAATCTCATTCTATCTAATCAGCTGCACGAACTGACACGTTCAGTTCATACTTTGTCATTATTAGAATATGATTATAAATTGATGAAGGAGAATTAAAGCTTAATTTGTGTGAGACCCTAAGGTTTATAGCCACACTTTTGATTTTACAGACCTTTAAAATAACTTTGCTTTGATTCACGTTAGTCAGTTTTTGATCGTGCTCTGGTAGCGACCATGGAGGTTCGAAACCCTTTATATCATAGGACAGGTGGTAGTTTTGCTGTTGTGCGACAGGTTAAATAAAATGAATTTGTTATATATAGGAAATCAAAAATAGAGATTTAATTTTTTCTATTTAGGCTGACTGTCCAATTTTTTTGGCATTTTTGTATCGACAATCACTGACACCCTCACAATCTAACAAATGACTAGTCATCTGTGGGAGTCCACAGGTTCCGATCTCTGATTACGCCTATAATCACATTTTTCAATAGGTTTTCTTAATTAAACTTCACAATCCGCCTACCATACATGATAAAAATGTCTTTAACACAGGTTTTGTACCCACTTTGCTGTGTTATTGGTTCATTTCTCCAATCTCAGTTTAGTAGCTGAATATCAAATTTGAATGATTGCATCTACAATATTCGGACGATATAACCGAAAATTTCGACAAAATTTGAATTCTTGCTTTACGATTTTCAAGTTTTTATCTGCCTGTATAATTTACGTTGAATGCTTTGACTTAGAATTATATTGATTTATTATATACATCACGGTCTATTCCGTTATCTATGATGACAATCATTCACAATAAATATCTCTATAGTTTGTCTATAGTTACAATATCGAAATTCCAAATTAAGCAGAAGGAAATATCTACGTATAAATGGTTTTAGCACGCCGAATTCTACTCCATATGAGGAATTCAGCATGTGCCAAGAGGAATATTATTTCTTGAAACATTCCTGCACTATAAATCAACTATTACAATCCTTTATATAGAAGATTGCAGAATAGCCCATTGTAAAATTTTCCTTTATTAATGGAAAATCATTATAATAATTTTCTAAAGCAAGAATTTTTCCAATAACTTAGCTTAATAACAAAATATCTCCCAGAAACCACGCAAACAAATTTGCTTTGAGACGAGTCTTATCTGTAATATTTTTCGAAGAAAAAATAACATGTTACGTTTTAATTAATGTTGCGAACTTGATATAAACAACGGACCGATTATGTACATACATTTGTTAGTATAAACTAAGTATTGTATAGTGTGGAAAGGACAATTCATCCAGTAGACCGGTTTCGTCCTTATTGGAAACTCATCACATACTGTCCAGAATTTGCCGCGCAAATTGCTCGAACCTGGGTTAGTCTACTTCGGAATCTGGTGCTCTAACCACTGAGTCACCTTGCCGAATACTGCACACAATTTTCAGTTATATACGAACTAAAGTTTCTTAGTTAGCCTTTCGTTTATATAGAGCCTATATCGCATCAATATAGCCCTAAAGTTCAAACTAACCTTCCACAATCTGTCAAGCAATGGTCGTTTAAAAAATAACCTCGTCTGAGTGTCGACTTACAACATCTGAATTTTAGTCGTATTGATGCTATTGGTGGCCGCCTTCTTTTGTTTACAATTTTTAAAGTAGAACCTATTGAAGCTATGTTTTTCCGATTGATGCAACAATGACCTGTTAAGAATATGTAATTCTTAACAAAGAAAATTGTGTCTCTAATGTCCGTTATATTTAGTTAAATTATAATCTCTTCAAATACCTTTGGATTCTCAATCTGATAAATTTTAACGCGCTTCCGTTCATATAGGGTGGCAAAATATTAGAGAGCCAATACATCTGAATTTAGCACAACTACGTTTTAACTGCAAGTTTAAAATTAAGTCATAATCCTCTGATATTACGAAAAAATAAATATACTAAGCAATATTAGTTCGAAGTTGTGTCATTTATGGGGTTTGTGAATATTGAACACTTACAATTTAACTTGGAATGCATAATTATTAATGGATTGTCATTAGAATGCAAATCAGAATTGGCACTACAATTTCATTAGTGATTTTCATGGAATAGTTTCTAATTACGTTCGCTTGATCAGTTCTTCCATTGAGAACTTGCATATTTCACGATCTTTATCCTTGTGGTCTCTATATTCTCATACTGAACTTCGCTAATGTTATTTTATAAATAGTTTTCTTGTAATTTCTAACCGATAGGATTTTAAAATAAGCAGCTTCAAATTTATCACCATTTTGAAATACTAATGTTGAATGGTAAATTAATTATTAGATGTTTTAATTCGTCTTAAGTGCTATTACTTTCACTGTTTTATTTAACCACATGGTTGACTACTTCAAATTAAATTTATTATTTTCGTTATTTTTCAGGATTTTAAGCAACGTATTCATTCTTCGTAATTATCTCATAATTAGATGAGAATTTATTATAAATCGTGGAATTTAGTCTACGGTTACGTGTATAATGTTATTTCAAAATTCATTTATTGTGAGAATAAATTAAATCCCCGTTGAATAGCTGTTAGATTCTTATATTAAATGTGATGGGCGTTTGTTGTTTCGTTGTTTTTTTCAATTTCTCAGTCAAACCACGCTTATTTACCTTATTCTGCATTTTCAGTAAATTTCTCTATGCGGTAAGAATAACACGAGTGTAAATTTATGGGCTTACATGGCTATTAAGTCAATAGTTCATTCTGTCAGACTGTCTAAAAGCCGCGCTCGTTATGGAAGGTTTTTAGTTTGAGCCGTCTAAATGTTAGCCTCGTAAACAACTATATGAATAAAGCGGAACATTGTTCCAGAAAACGTCATTTTTAAAACTAATAGCAAAAATCATCGAATAGGAAGAAAATCAACTTTCCATACTTAAAAATAAGACTAAGTTAACAATCGTGAAATCCAAAAAAATCCTCAGTGGAATAAGGACACATAGAAATGATATAGGGCGGGAAATTTAATTTTAAAGTAAAGTTTCACAATTATCGAGTAGTATCTGGTAATCAAATATAATTAATTTGGATTATATAAAGCAAAGTATAGAATCAAACTTCCAGTGACAAATTTTCAAATTCAATAAAAATTATTTGTTTTCGCTATTCTTTCAACGCATATCTTTTGTTTTAATCGATTAAATGTAAACTTATAAAAAATATCGGTTAAGCTAAAGTTCATGCCCTGAATGCAATTTCCTATCCTGCCATTTTTGCGTGCCAATTCTCAAATAAATTGTATAAACTGAACGAAAAATAATAAACACGTTGTAGGCGCAAGACTTCTATTAATTACAACTCCAAAAATGTCATACACACGATGGATTTGAACATAAATTGGCTTAGGTTTCTCAATTTGAATCCAGCTAATCACAATTGTAAATTAACTTTTAAAAAGATTTTACTTTAACGGAGTGGATTGAATTTTAGCTTAATCTATGAAAAAAATATTCTAAGGAGAAAAACCTAGAGACAAAACAATTCCGACTAAATGACGTTGCATAACTGGCAGAAGAGTACGTCTACCAAACGATGCACGAATCCAGTCACCGCCAGAACACAAGTATATAGTCAGAGCAGACGAATATTATAAAAAATCTTCAGTCGAAAGAATCAAAATCATTTATTTCGAAAAGGGATACTTTCTAACTGACGTATTTCTCATACATACATATACATATATATATATATATATATACTATTAGTTACGGAAAACTAACATCAATGCAATCGTATAGATGTGGCTTTCTAATTACAATTTTTGTTTAAAGCATAAATAAGCATAAGAGTTTATATCTCATCTTCGAATGCATTTTGTGCTTATTAACATAAAACGAATGATTTTCTGAATAAAATTACGATATTCTTTACGGAAATGTAAACGTAAAAATATAATGAAATGATCCATAAATAATGAAATATAGAATACATTTGTAAACTGTTAACGGTATAAAAGATACCAACAATATTATCGTGCATGTTATCGAGTGACCTTTAAAAGGACTATTATCTGAATTGTTAATATATTAATTTGATGATAAAAAATGTAATGAATTCATTCATTGTTGGCAAAAATGTACGGATTTCGGTTGGTTATTTGATTTTGGACTTAATTAATGACTTGTCGTAAACATAGATTATGATCCCCACATTTGATATCAAACTATTCTTGACTGATGATCTCCATACAAGATTTATTCTCAACGTAAGAAAATTTGGTTCGGCTCAGTTCATCGGGTCTTGCCGCTTCTGAAACACAAGTGTTGAGACTGAATTCCTTACCTTTCATTCTAAAAAAATATTCAAAATTAATTTGCCGAATTGTGGAAGCGAGTGATCATTCTGCGATCGCGAATTATTGGAGCGACAAAGGGAATTGTTCTATAAGGTGCACAGCCCATTCAACAAAAAGGTGTATTTTGCAGATTTTAGATTAACTTAAAGATAATTATTAGCTTAGAAGACTGCGATTTAAAAAACATTTGAATAATTAATTTGGAATAAACATGGCATATCATTCAATGACAAAAAAGTTTTAGCGAACACAATCATTATAATCCAGAATACTCGAAATCTGCTTTCAGTCTGATATTATGTTTGCATCCGAGAGATCGGAAATATTTTTTCAATTGGCGCATCAGGACAAATTTAGCAACTAGATTTAAGGAATCTCACAGATTACCCCGTGGCAACAAATAAGTTTATGACAACCGCTAATGCCTCATACCAGTGTTCCGTTTAAAGTTCAATTAGGATATGAACATTAACAAATTAATATTTAAACAGTCAACAACGCGAATATTAAGCTTAGATTTCACTAAATATTCGTATGTATTTTGAACAAGGATCTGACAATATTTGCTTGCATTTATTTGAGGTTACATTAAGTTATTGTTCCAGCAAGGTGAGTGTAAACTTACCAAAACGGATGAAATTTTCAAGTCAACGTGAATAGGAATTTAAACGACCACCTATGATATATCCACGAAATTAATAAATCAATGCTTCTTAGTTAAAATCTGTCAACTTTTGATATCGTGATGTAGAACACAATGTCTAACGCTACGCCTGAAATTTGTGATATTTGAATGTGATGCACTGTATGTTTGACTATTTAAAAATTCCCATTTTTTAGTTTCACATTACGAGTATGCATTTATAATATAAAAATGAAATTTTGGCTCACCAAGTTGTTGAATTTCAACGTTATATCCACCTATGAATCTGGATAATTCAAAGATCCATATACAAATTTGTTGAGGATTTAGTTGAGTGAAAAAAGTATCCTTGATACCGCTTATGAAGAGGTAGGAAGATTAGAGAATACATTGCTAAATTGTCACAGAATATTTCAATTTTAATGGCTTAAACAAATTAAAGTTGCAATGCCAGATTTATGGCAAAATAACTGGCTCCTTAAGGTGATCAGCGCACGTATTTCTTCTAGGTGTATACAATCATATTTGGAACAATATTAAGAAATCGGAAAATTTTGCTTAAAAGGCAGGATTTTAATGAACATCCCCTTTACGTGATTGTAACATTCCCGGCGGAAGATAATTTTGTGAATCGACTCTTACTTGATTACAATAAATACCGCGTTGAGGGATGATAGTTTATAATTTAATTATCAAAATATGTGTTCTATGAAATTAATCAAATAATGCAACATAAATGCATTTTGCATTTAGCTCGTTATTTATAATATCAGCGCTGGAAAGGCACTATTAAATCCATAATAGATAATTTCAGTTTCGTTTAAATGTACAAATACATTAAACTTTGATGTTTACTCATTCATTTAACACAATTTTGCATATATTTTACTTAATGATGAAGCCAAATACAATATCGCATTACATATTTTTAACTTAGACGGATATTGGTTTAAAAAATTCTGTCAGCTAGCAAAGAAATATGTATAATATTATTAACATTCACAACCTGAATTATCATTAACATATATAAGTTTCTTTCCTTCTTTTGATTAGTCAGTCTAAAAATGTATTATTACATTATTTGTTTTTGTGTGTTCGTTTATATATGATTTGGCACAACATCGATAATGCGCTTGATGGAAAACCAAATTTATTAATTGGCAACCCTCTTTCTCTCGATACAGTACCAATGAGCCGGAAAAACTCTTAAGCTTCGCATCCATCTTCTCGTACTACCTGTACGATTCCTGGAATCTGCCGACGAATTGCGCTACTGAATCAGACAAACTGATCATTTTCTATTCAAAACAAGACGGAGCTGTAAGTCAACACAAGTAACACGTTTCCATTTATTTATTTATTTGATGCAGCATGGAAAAATTTGTTTGTCTCAATATCTAAACAGCCATATGCCAATTAATGAAATAACGCCAAATTTTTAAAAAAATTAAATTTTCATATTTTTCAAAACGAAAACACAAATAACGCTAGCGTTATAAGAATAGTTTAGTATAAATTGGAGATTTATCGAATTTTATTTCCAAAAACAATTTATTTCTACAAATGCTACCTTTTTATTGTTAATTATTGATTTTTAAATTAGTCTTTGCCATTTCGATTTATGGTGGTCAACTTACTGTTATGCGCTATTTATGACCAAAACTGGAGAAAGCGCGTCATTACGTGTGTCGAATGGTAGTTTTGATTACATTTCAAGACTGGCTAAAATTTTATTAGCGTTATTTGAAAGTTCATTAACTTGATTAAAGTATTTGTATCATCATTAAAGCAATAAAGTATTCTAAAACTTTATAACGCATATGCTGTGTAAATGGCTGTCTGGATCGATTTCACCTGGCAAAGACTTAAATTTCAAAAATACTTCTAGCCATCTCATTTGATGATGGATAGCGATGTTTGCAACTTTTATGTTTATTATCTTATTGTACACGCAGCGAAAACTAATTGTTTTCTTTTTTCACACTGCTGATCACATGAAGACAACGAATTATATATATATAATATATATATATATATATATTATATATATTATATATATTATATATATACAGTTCTTAATGTTATCATATTCGAAAAATACGTCTCAATGAGAGTGAGAAAATTTGCTTGACCACAGAAATTATCTATCCGGTCAAATAATTCTGATAAGTTATTTCCTGATTTAGTTCAAATAATGAGATTGTAATCTTGTTACTAAATTAGTTTACGTGTCAAGGGAATATATTAAGCAAATTTGTAGAAATATTGATCACTGAATAGCAATCGAGGTTACATTTTCCTTATTTTTGCCTTGCGTTCAAGTTTGTGAAAATTTAACAATGAGACACTCCTAGAAAGCAAGCATAAAATTTCTTATAAGCTTCATTATTTTCGCATGCAACATTATGAAATGAGTACAAAACAACTCGTTTAAATTTTTTACACAGAAGAACTTTCTAAAGAATAGCCTGATAAGGTTGGGGTGTTTCAAAGAGGATAAAGATCAATTTTTCAAGAAGATTAGTTTTGAAATTATTTACTGGCAGGCATGACGCATATTCCGCCTCAAGTTATTCTTCCAGTCGACCAACGGCTTTAGCCAGCATGCCACATATTCTTTAGTTGAAAGACAGGCAAGGATAATTGCACTTTCTTTGATGGCGTCTGCTTCGAATTAACACGTGGTTTAATTATATTATTAGTATTATAGTAGTCACTTTTATGATCGCGAACGCCCTATTTAGAGCTAACGTGAATATAAGAGAAAGGCCACTTAGAAGGCGCAAAATTAAGATCAGTCGAGCCACATAATAAACATAAAATAATACTTGTTTGTAACTTTCTTTACTAAAAAGATGCACTTTTTACGAGCAAACGCCTTCAAATAATTATTTAAAACGGCTTATTGTGATTGTGTTAAAAACTTGGTCAGAAACTTGTTAACACAGATGGATAACATAACTGCAATATTGGAATAAACTACGTCAAGCCCGGATGAAAAAAATAATATTAAAGTCTGAGGAAATCCATACAAATGATACAACAATGCAAACCAAGTCCTCGTGGCAGCAAACAAACTTCTGCTTGCGCTTAATTGACAACCGACAAGTTATTTCCGCTCTTCATCACATTTTAATCCTATGCTTGCACTTCTGGCTTTCGAAAGGCCACAGCTGTGGTTTGACAAATTTGATGCCCCTTTAAAAGCACAAGAATACTTGTTAGAAGCACCAATTGTGTGCCAAAAATCTTGGACATAATTTGGTCTGAAAAACGCACTAAAGTTGTGCCGAAGAATTATGGATTCTCCCGTATGTTACTTATTCTGTACTAAATCTTCAGTTGATGGTGTCATTATATGAGCAACCACAAACCGGTACTTACGTAAGTGAACACAGAAGACGTTGTCCAAAGCCGTAAAATTGCTACTGCACTTTAATCCTACAAAAGATTCAATTAGGTCGGCACCGTCGATTCCTGGACGACTCATTTTCAGAAAACGGATTTATGAACTTCGATTCGAACGTACAGCCTATAAGGATTATCAAGTACCAACCATTAGAAAACCACTGCGAATGTTTATTGTTATGATTATTTGCAATAGACTATATCTTTATGGATGGTTTTTACTCAACAACCCAACTCCAAGTTAATTAATGCTATGAATCCGTTTCTTGGGAAGCACAAGGCCTAAGAAGCGTTTTGGCTATGTAAGCTGAAATTGATAGACGCCATTAATTTTTCTATTCCGGTGAGTAGAATGTCAAATGCGACAGACGTGTTAGATTAAACAATCATTGATTGCGCTAGTAGTGGTAGCAATTCTATAAATAAAGTTTTAGAGCTTGAAGTAAACACAAATCCTGTTGTAGTTAACCGGTCGCCAAACAACGTAGCAAATTGACCGTCAGTCACAAGTAAGCGAACTCATGGTAATCTAGATAAATTAAGAATACTGGCATTTTGTCGAAACTATTACTATCCAAATTTAGTCTTAAAATTGAAAACGTTATTCAAGTAAATGAACTATAAATATAAAGACAAGATGTCATGCAAAAGGTATATAAATCTATTTAGATACTGTCACAGTGATAAATGTTCATCCAGTTAAACTATCATAGTTTCGACAATCCTTAAAAATAAGTGTTATTCCTTCTAAGTTTATCTGATAACGACCTGGTAACTCGACAGTATTCGCAACAATACTGTCTCCTGCAAAAAGTCATCCCTGGAGACATTTACTTTTCTCAACCCAAATGTGAAAAAGATTATCAAAATTAGCATTTGTAGCGTTGTTGCAAGAAATTCAGACATTAAAATGCACTTCCTTTTCTGTGAAATATGATCGCTGTATAGATAATGTAATAACTGAAAACGCTCGGCAGTAGATGTTAACATTTATTTATCATGTTACTAGACAACAATTTTCAAGAAAAGCAATAAATGTTATTTTAAAGATGAAAAGCGGATTATTATTATTTAATGTTTATGATAACCGGTATTAGTACTAATAATCCAAATATTTTTCCATTATTGCGACTTTAAACGTGATTATTTTTTGTAGTTACTATTATTGTTTTGATTAAACCTTTAAAAAAAATATCATCAATATTGTTTTATTTAGTATTATAATTATTGTTATAAGTAATAGTCGTACTAGTAGAAGTAATAATAATAACGGGTTCATTTGTATTATTAATTTTATTATCCATATTATTAATATTATTATTATTAATATTTTATCATTATTATTATTATCATTGTTTACTGAATAATATGTTCCTTCTGCTTATTATTACTACTACTATTATTATTATTATTATTATTATTATTATTATTATTATTATTACTATTAATATTATTACTATTCTTATTATTATCTATTATTATTATATTATTATTATTATTATTATTATTATTACTACGACTATTACTCTTTCCTTATTTTTATTACTATTAATATTATTATTATTATTGTTTCCGCTATTAATTTTAATGTTATCATTATCTATATTTTCATTATCATTATTATAGGTAATCTAGATTTTCTTTTAAGTGGATTTGCTCCTGAAAAGTTTTAGCTAGTTTAAGTAGATTTCAGCCTGCTCTTTAAAGAAGAAATGTGTGACTTTTCGATCATAGTTTTAAATATAAACCTATTTAACCTAAATATAGTATTACGAATAAGCTAGCTTCCTTGAAACCCTATTTCAGACCGCCTTGAGTTTCGCTGTGCTTGTTATCTACCTCGTCATTCGGCCTAAAATTAACTAATATATTTACCAAAAAAGTCACTACGGAAATGCAAGCTCGCATACTTGATTTTAAAAATTGTGTCACTAATCGCACAATAAAAGAGTTTTTAGTGTATAAATCCTCAGTTTATTAACACTTCCCCAAGTAGCATCTCACTTGTTTTTCATTGTCAGATTTTTTATAGCTAGTTGTAACACAGTCTCTAAATAAAGTAAGTTATAACCAGAGTCGTAAGTTATCCTATAATTGTAAATTGTTTTCAGTGTACAGCATGGTTGCGTAGTGGATAAAGTTACAAATTTCAAAGCAATTATGTCTCAGTTAGAGCCTCGTACACGGCATAATTAGGGGAAATTCTTTAAGAGTTCTGAATAATGACGCAACCAGTCTATTGGATAAATTTATTTTAGTAACTTAGAAAATGCGTGCTATACTGGTATATATATACATGTATATATATATATATATATATATATATATATATATATATAATGGGATTGTTGTTTGTCAAATCATAAACTTGATTAAAATAATCTATTATCATCCGTGCAACTAATGATTATTTAAATGCATATTTTTTTTTATTTCAAGAATACTTCCTTAGGTAGCGCGGTGCTGTTATCCATTGCAAGATTGGGTTTGGATAATGGGATCTTTATGTCAAAAGCGTTGCCAGAAAGAATTCCCCTGCAGAGAAGCGAAACCAAAATCATAAGTTAGTTAATAACTTTGCGGCAGAGTAGCACAGCGGATAGTCACAGACTCTGAAGCAAATTTACCAAAGTATGAGCCCCGCTCGCATAAAAATTGTGGAGAGAACTTGACAAGTTCCCGAGAGTCGGCTTTGAAGTTTCATTTTTGAATACTTCATATGATGTTAGCTCCACCACCGCATGCTTACACATTCGTTTGAAAGATTGTACTGTCAAATTTGCCTACATTATTCAACAAAATATATTGTGGGTATAAGGTGTAGCACCGGTTCCTACTGATGAGTCGCCAGTAAGCACGAAACGAACGTTCATGCTGACTTTGGCTTATCTTTCTGGTCCTATATGAACCAATTTATTTCTAAGTGCGCAACACTTAATACAAAATCCAAAATTATAAATTTTATGCATTATACTAATTTTATAATATTTCGAGTGACATTTCCGTTCACATTCGCCGAGGTTCCCCCTCCTTCGTTTGAGACAATTGATATGCAGCACATGCCGACATATTTTCTAAATGAGAAGTCGTTTATCCATTTTTTTATGCTCAGATTTCTTTCTATCAATTGAAGTTGTAATAGTCCAATTGTTAGCTTCTATACGCATACCTTTAACAAATAATCAATAATAATATCGCCTGTATACATACATGGTTTGCATGAAAATTTGTATCGCCTAAACTAAACTATATGTCTTACATAGTTGAGAAATAACTTTAGCAGCTAATGTGAATTTTAATAATTATTGTCAGCTTGAAAAATAGGTTACGAACATAATATTAAAATTACCTTATAAGTTAGACAGAAATTCATACAAGAAAATAATTTATCCAACATTGAATAGAACCAACAGAAGAGAAACTATCTAGAATAGGAATAATCAAAATGAATACAAATAGAGCTCCGTTTCATAAAGGTTTATTGTCTAAAACATTGAGTACAAAATATAGGACATGGTAAAATAAAACAGACAAGAAAATGGAAGGATTAATATTAATTATTGAACCTGGTAAAAACAAGTATTATTGAGAGGACGAATTGATACAAAGAAAATAATTAATGAAAACATTTTTTCCAATGGCATTAAAAGAAAATAAGGAGTTTTAGGTAGTAAGAATGTTAAAATTTGTAATGAACTTGATAGAAAGAAAATGTGCAATCAAAGATATTAAAGATGAGTGTATTAATGTGAGCAAAATTGTAATTTAAAAAATATTTTTCCATTCAAATACGCTTGAAAATATACCTGATTGCGATCATTAAACATTTAAGGCACTGACTAGTATTTTTTCCAACTAAAAATTCCGCGCAGTGTTGCGTAAACTTTGCTATTACTGTATTGGTTTATGGAGCTAATACTTTTTCAACCATGGCAGACTTCATTTCGTTTCATGAAGATGTTATTTCGAACTTTTATCTTTATAATTTAACAATAATTGATTGCGCGAGTGGTAGTAACAATTCTTTAAATTAAGTTTTCGAGCTTGAAGTAAACACCAATCCCATAGCAGTGCGTGCGACTAGCGGTAGTTTTGTCATGTTGTTCGACGACTAGTTAAATACAATGGGATTGGTGTTTACTTCAAGCACGTAAGCTTGATTTAAAGGATTTTTCTTCATAATCTCGTCAACTGTTAACGTTGGAAAAGTGCCATTCACTCACATCCATCTCAAATTACAGTATGGCCTGATTCAAATTAACACCGAGCCAGATCTGGTGAATTAATGTGGCTATACTCACATGCAGGTTTTTACTCCTTTTCTCATTTAAATCAATTGATATTGTACATACGCGTAACATTGAAAGTAGTAAAATTATACAAATGAAAGATAACAACATAGACATTACAATTAATATTGATAGTCATAAATCTGAATATATATAAAACGATAAAGGAATTCGTATATAGAAACTTTTTTATTATGATATTTTTTTATCAAATTATGGAGCATGGCTCTCGACGTAGACAACCGAAAAGGTCGCTTGTCACATCATTCACGAAATATAATTTAGAGAATGATGTTGTTATTCGTTGCGCAAAACGTTCATTAAATGTAGCGTATCCACGACATACTTTTGTGGTTTAATAACTACCATATATATATATATATATATATATATATATATATATATATATATATATATATATATATATATATATATATCTCTCTCTCTCTCTCTAGCTGTTCATATATATATATATATATATATATATATGTATAAATTTATTTATAAGCATCGCTTCGATTTCTCACTTCTCTTACTCTCTCAATAAATATCGTTTGCAGCCGACCGGACATAATTTGTGGCAACTACGGGTTTCGATTTCTTAGTTTTAATGTTAATTACTTTGACATCGCAATGGTACCATTTACAGCAACTTGTTAAATAGTTTCTAACCCTCCTCTCGGTAAAAGGTTGTCCGCTGGATTTGATTATGTAAACCTAGATTTGGAATTGTTGCAAGTGAACATAAAGAATGGGTTTGAAACTGGCATAATGAGATAATAGATATATATATATATATATATATATATATATATATATATATGTATGTGTGTGTGTGTGTGGATTTGTGTGTATTTCACGCCTATTTTAATGTACATGATTAATTACTGAGGGCCTTATATTGCAAACGTTAGTGAGTCTAAGATAAAAAACAAAAATAAATACAATTGTCTCGAACGAGATAAATACATCAGCTTAAATCTGGTCTTGTGATGAACTTACTGAATTTTACTATATTTCTAATAGACGTGCTGGAAATGTGGTATCGAAACGTAATAAAATATGTACCAATATTGGATAATCCAAAATTTTCCGTGATTTGTACTAATTTAGTGAAAGTCTTTGGAGTGAACTGATCAATACGATTATTGCAGCACTATTAGTGAAATTAATGAATCCATGAAATTATATCGTGAATAATATTTAGGTAATTTTGTGATATATAATGCGTTGCAAGATAAATATTTATTTAATTAAGAACCAACATCACCCGGGCAAAATATATCGCGAAATCATATCTAACTTCTTCGAAATCCTCATGATAAAATGATCCCGTTTTAATTTTCTTTAAATGTAAAAAATTGTTTTACATATTTATTTCGTGCTACAAATTCTATGTTGGTTTTTCAACGCATATTTTGCATTGTAATCTTAACATTTCTATTCGTTAAAACTGAAGCGAATGGGTATGCGAAACTTTCTTTCTTCCTGAGAAAATTATTTCCCACTTTTATGCTGTTTAAACAGCTTTTTCTAATAAATAATAATACACAATTTCGTTTTCAAGTCATGCTTCTTTTATTTTAGCAAAAACATATTTCACCGAAGTGTAGTTTGGCTTAGGTCTTCATTCAACGACACTTAGTTTCATAATATTCCTTCTTTCAGATTCAGTATTACTGATTTCTCGTAAAAATGAATGCAAAAGCAAAAAGTGCACAACGGAAGTTAAACTTTTATGTGCCTGGTACTTGAGAGAAAAACACCAAATAGAGAAAATGTAATATTTATAAATTGAGATATGAAATGCTCCGCAATCAATAAGTTATTAACAATGAAAATATACCAATAGTATTTGTTTACTTGAATACAAGATGTTTTCGCTAAGAGTGCCTGATATTTTGAGCTTTTACTACATAATTCACGCGTTTGTAGCATTTAATTTAGAATGTAAAAAAGAAGCGGCTATACCGCAAAGATCAATAAGTTAAAATAAATCTGAATACATGTATTTAATAAGATATCGTTTAAGATTTGTGCATTAAAGTTGTGTAACTTGGACAGAAGTTGGTCATGGTACACAGATATCACCTTGTTATTGATCATTTTTTAAACTCAGATAAATACTTTTATAAATAACGGAGAACAAAAATGCTAAATATAAATATAGATTTACTTAATTTTAAATTATAATGAATAAATTCAAAAAAAGTATTGGTAGTCTAATTTCAGAGTCTTATAACAAATTATTGTAAGACACATCAAATCTTCCGAAATCGTAACATAAAATCAAACAATAGTTCTGAAACTTTGCTATGTTTAATACTGTTATAAAGACATCTCTTTACATTAAGTGCGATAAGTAGAGGTGTTAATTCTAGTAATCAAGCAAAATTATTAAATACAATATAATAAAATATTTCATATTATTAACAGCAACAAAAATCACTAAATCGATAGTATTACACCAGTCGCACAATATTGCAAAACTACAATCACTTACACGCACTGACGCGTTTCGACCGTCTATTATCATTAGCGTGTCACGACGGCGATATAAATGAAAGGCAAAACCAGATATACGATTTTCAACTGTAGTAGTCTTGCATACAACGCACTTGACTGTAAATGTCAGATGCACAATTTCTTTGCAGTCACTAAAATTAACTTTGTGCGGCTTTAGCGCATGTATATAAACTATGGAATTAAACAAACCTGTTTTGCGCCTGTGGTAGCAAATAAACTTTGCATCATGTTTGCGAGCTTAAATAATCACAAACCCTACTGTATTTAATCAGCTTGCAGACTTGATTTAAAGAATTTTTGTCACCAACCGCACAGTCATAGATTGTTTGATTTTATAATAATAATAATACAATTAATAATATATAATAATATGCTAATAATATAATACATATTATGTAGTAATAATAAAATCAATAGCATAACATTTATATTATTTAATTTTAAATTAGCAGAGATTGTATTTGCAGTATTTCTTGTAGTATTAGTATTATTAGTTATATATTCATATGCATAAAACGTTATGCAGATACAAGAACCGTTTGTTCCTTATGTTCTTCTCAAGTATCTACAAATAAACATTGCCTTATATATATATATATATATAAATATATATATATATATATGATATATATATATATATATATATATATATATATTAAAGGCCAAACAATACAGAAAGTAAAAGTAGTAACACAGTTGTGTGTGGTGCTGATTTTAATATAAATCATACTTGAAAAAGTAAAATACGAATATTATCATGGTTAATACAAGCATAGTATATAGTAAAACTATAGTAATAGTATTAATGTTACAAAAGGTGATGGTGTTATTTCGTGTCTTATAATAATTTTTAGTACTAGCGTCACTTATCTACAGAAGTACTTTTATTATAACTACCAGAAGTTATAATAGTAATAAGAGTAGCAGTGGTATTGTGGGTAGAGGTAATATTCGTGATTCTTTAGATCAAGTTTGCGAGCTTAAAGTAAACACCAATCCCATTGTATTTAACCAGTCGTCGAACAACATGACAAAACTACCGCCAGTCGACGACTGGTTAAACACAATGAGATTGATGTTTACTTCAAGCTCGCAAACTTGAGTTAAAGAATTATTACCACCACTCGTGCACTCATTTATTGTTTAATATTCCTGACTGTTGTAATTGTAGAAAAAAATTAATAGCAGATGTAGCTTCATAAATAATTTCGATAGTGGCAATATAACCCGTCGGACTGGAAGCACGAAAATTAATATTAGTAACAGTTCTATAATGAGTAGCTTTGGCGGTGATATTAATATTTGTGGTCTTCGCGGTGTTGTTTATTTTATTGGAAATGATAGTACGTTTAAAACTGGTCCTAATGGAGCGTATATTAGTAGTATTAATAGACCATGTGTTAATGGTTGTAACAGTAGCAGTATTGGTATTGGTGTTGTTGGTGTTGCTCAGGGTAGTGGCGTTCGTGTGAGCGGTTTATAGTCGGTGTGGTTGTTGTGGTGGTGGTGGTGGTGGTGGTGGTGGTAGTGAGGGGTAGGATGTTACTCTGAGAAATAATCTTATTACTCGAAATGATTTCAGTGTTTCTGTTTTACTTGTGGCAATTTAAGATTTTTTTACGAATTTATAAAAAAAATTGTTACCGGTGGTGATGAATTTGTTTGCAGTGTTGATCGCGCTGATACAATTAAAAGGAGAAATAGGTGATGAAAGTCGAGAATTACTAAAAGTGCAGGATGCAGAAATAATAGTAGTAGACTTTTTTGTATTAGTGGTGGCGGCAGTGATGTTAGGGTTTTTTGGTGTGTGTTAATGATATTATTATATTTAATAGATTTAATAGAAATTGAGGTAATAATTCTTTATCGTAAGTAGAACCTATAATACAAATAGTATTAGTAGTTGTAATAATATTAGTATTAGTATAAGTATTCGTTGTTTTGGTAGTATTAATATAATTATTAATAGAAGACGTAGTTGTAGTAGTATCTGTATTAGTAGTAGTAGTAGTTTTTGTTGTTGTTGTTGTTCTTGAAGTAGAAGTAATGGTAGTACTATTAGTAGAAGAAGTTGTGGTTGTAGAAGTAGTATAAATAGTAGTAATAGCAGTAGCAGTACTATTGGGATTAATAGTACTAGTATCGGCAGTAGAAATAATAGCATTACCAGTAGTGTTATTATTGGTAACAGTAGTAAAAATACTACTAGCAGAAGTAGTAGTATCAGTAGTGGCAGTTTAAGTATTAATATCAGTAGCATTAGGTGTGGCAGTAGTAGTAGCAGTAGTAGTATTAGTTTTAATATTTTTTGTGTCTGTGTTGGTGTTGGTGATTTTTGTGGCAGTCATGGTGGTCATCATGGAGGAGCTCCTGGCAATATTACGTTATATCTTTAGTTAAATAAAGTCTGTTTTTACTTTCATTAATATAAAAGAAGCTGTAGTAGAAGTTAAATTTTTATTATTAGTGGTACGAAATAAATTTTGAATTAGATCTATTTATTCGTGTACATTAATTATTAAAAATAGTCTGTAATTTTTGCAATAGTAGAAGCAGTGAAAATTTTGGCGCTATTTGTGTTTCTGCTAATATACGGTGATATTACTTGATGTTATATCAGTACTTTTTTAAGATCAGTAGAAGCTGCCTTACTAATATTTGTAATAGTTGTATTAGTGTTACTGGTGTTGGTGTTGATGGACTTGGTTGTGTTTGTGGTAATATTATAGGAGGTTTCAACAATATGTTGCGCAAATTTCTCTTATTCGAGTAATTATTGGTCTGGTCCATCAGTCTGTGTAAACTGATCAAACAACTTTCGCATGTATATTGGTAAATATTATTTGAGGTCGACATTAACAGCTGGTACACTTTAATTTCTGGCAAAGGCAAGTTTGTTACTTTATACATATATATATATATATATATATATATATATATATATATATATATATATAATGCTCATTTGTAGATATCATTTGATGAATTGCCTTTTCTACACTATCCAATTCTTAGTTTATACTGACATATGTAAGTAATTAATTGGTCAGGTGTTTATATCAAGACCGCAACCTTGATTATAAAAATTGTTATCACCACCCGCGCAACCAATGTTCGTTTAAGATAACATTTTTTTTTATTATTTGCACATGGTAGGGTAATATAAATTATTATTATTATTATTATTATTATTATTATTATTATATATTATTATTACAATTAGTATATATTAGTATATATAGTATATATTATTACAATTATTATTATTATTATTATTATTATTATAACTGCTACGATTTATAATTATTATTACAATTATTAATTTTTTTATTATGATTATGAATTTTGTTGTTATTATTATTATTATAATTAGTAGTAGTAGTAGTAGTGGTATTAGTAATAGTATTACTAGTATTAGCGGTGGTAGTAGTTGTAGAACAAGAAGATAATTAGAAGTAGTCGTGTTAAAAACCTATAAATATATCATTTATTGTAATTTTAGAAATAATAACGATAATATTGTTTTTGGTGATGACTGAATTTGTTATGCAAGTATTCATTATAGTTTTATTTTTTTTTGTAGAATGAATATTTTTTATATTATCATAAACGGCAAAATCTTAATATTTTACAGATATTTAATTCATTTTTAATATAAAGGTAACTTTCTTTTGCATACATTTAGGCCAATTTTATCCATAAAATAAACATTTTTGTGAAATACACAAATGTATACATATACTGCATTAAGTGTTTTAATGCATTATTTGTCAGTTAAAAGAAATGCAAATCTTAATGTTTCCGTTTGTCTCAATTGAAATTCCTCTTTATAATGAAACAAAAATGTATAAAATTTCTATTGCTTTTCCTATTCTTGGTATTGACGTATTGTTGCAAGAATTTACACAATATATGTTGGTAAGCATGAACCAGGAATCTAAATGAACATCATATACTAAAGCTATTGGATGAATAAATAGGGAAAGACATTTATCTCTTAATAAAATAATTAAGACACGAAATGAATACATACACATGAACTAAAATTAGATATTGTTTGTGGCGGAGAACTAATATATGTGCAGTAATGTATTAGGTGTTGTGCAATTAGTAAAAAATTAGTTCTAATATGACGATATGGATAAACCAAAGAGAACATGAACAAAACTTATAATCTCGTGCAAATTTGTTTCGTGCTTACTGGCATCAGTAGGAGCCAGTACTACTATGGCTATTTTCGCAATATCTGATATCAAGACACTGGTTGACGTAAAGCTACATCGTATCAACAAAATGGATTTCAATGTATGCTAAAGTTATACATATCGCTTTGTTTTTGAATTTCAAAACTTATTTAAACTAACGTCAGTAACATGTTCTATTTTCTGCAACTAATTAAAACTACTAGAATGTGCTGAAGAAAAGTTTTATCACATTATCCAAACAGGACACCAGGTGAAAACAACTAATTTCTTCATTCGTCACAAAGCGAGGTCTTGGAAATTCTTAAACATATTTGAGGTCCTGTGTATCAAACAGTAGGATTTTTTGTGTAATTAAGCTTATACGCAATTTTTTCAATATTTTGCCAAACTTCAATATAAGCTGACTATTGAATAAGATAGTAAATGATATTCATAATTAAGGCCGATTCATCTGTATTTGCCATAGGTTCCGTGACCGGGTGCTGAACCCAAGAGCATTTGTCAATGCATCTCATCCGTTATGACACGGCAGCGTATTATTGCATGCATTATTAAAAAATGCAATATTTTAATCACTTTTCCTTCAGAATATTGACTAATTCATGCAATGCAATGTTCTCGTTGCGTAAAGGATAAGATGCAAGATAATGAAATATGCGCTCCCATGTTCCGTCTGGCCGCATTAATTGTAGCAACCACAGAGGAATGCGAAATATAAATGCTATTGTCTAGTTGAAAATTTGAGATTATTATCTTATAAAATGTAGTCTTCACCATACTATATATATATATATATATATATATATATATATATATATATATATATATATATATAACAAGAATATAGTTTTGAATTTCTTTATTTCGCAGGTGGTATTTATCATTGGTTTGTTCAAGGTTTCGGGTTTCAATTAAACACATAAATTTTAATATTATTTACTTTTTATGGTAATGTAAAACAACCAATACAATATGCGTGCCGGTGTGTTCCAACAATGGGAAATTGACTTATGGAGACCTAATCATGATGAAAACATGAAATGCCAAAATAATAAGCCGAAGTACAAGGAGAGTGACGATACAGAACGATGTTACATGGAGTATAGAAATATTCCAAAAAATAATCGTTAACCAGACCATTATTTTAAATAGAAAATTTATTATATTCACGCGTTTTAACTGATTATATTAACGAAATGAGCAGCTGCTTAAATGCTGAAAATTAAGGACATTGAAATTGGTTTTGAACACGAGTTCATAAACTTGATTTATATAATTGTAAAGTACAGGTTGTTTTCTTTAAATGAAGAACGTAATAAATATTTATTAAAATATTTCTCTCACTTATTTCTATCGCTCTGCTGATATATCTTCTGACACTTAAACGCTCAGTAATTCTTTTCCTTCGAGTTTTTAATAATTTTGTTATTTGCCGCCAAATACATTAAATTAATTCACAATTACAGTATTGATGAATAAAAGCTGTCTATTATTGGCATTTTATAAACTGAATGGAAAATACTTCTTATCAATGGCAGTAAAAGTACATGCCAAGTACAAGTACTGACACACTATGATATAAAATTATCATCAATAGTGGTTCAGCTTTATTCATTTTGATAAGATAAAAGGGCAAAAGTTCGTTTAAATCTCCCTGGGCGTCATGTATTGGTTGTTTAATAATAACTGGCTTAAAATGTTCAGTTGCATCTGTAAACTCATTTTGTGTCCACCACTGCGCCTAATCTACTTCTCTGTGCTATCCGCGGGGACGTTTGTGATGCAATTAGCTCTACTTTTTTTAAATAAATATAAGAGCGATTTCATCGGTTAATTTATTTTATTTTAATTGTTCTATTATTAACATTTTATCATTTATATATATATATATATATATATATATATATATATATATCATTAAATTTACGGTTATTGTAGTTGCGAGTATTCGAAGGTATTAACTGTGTTTTAAGAAATTTCATCCTATAAGCAGTTATGGGTAAACTGTTTTTCATTAATGATTTAGATATTTCAAGGAAAACGTATTGTAAATTGTAAAAAGCATTTTTTATGCAAGGCGGTTTACGGTATTGCCTATCAATTTCCCAAATTTTTTTTCCATTAAATATATTTCGTTTTCTGATACAATTTTAATTCAACTCAACTATTTACCAAATAAAACACAAGTTGATGAATACGTTTTATATAATCCGTTTTCATTATTACTACAAATAGGAGGAATTGAGAGCTTTAGAAAAACAAACCTTGACTCACTTGAATGTAAACAACATTTTATACGGATCAATTAGAGTAATGAAGTTTAAAATAGTGTTGGCTGATAAATAAAAATAAGATATTTCCGTTAATTTTAGGCTTTTCCATTTTAAATTTTAGTTGTATACTTTTGCCGGTGATCTGATGAAGACACGTTTGCCCAGCAAATTCATTATTAGTACCGCGGTAGAATCACGACTGTCCTTTGCCAACGGAATCTTTGAAGGAATCAAGTTCCTACTCGAAAAGTATCGGTGAGTAGAGTCTGGTGTTCTTAGTAAAAATATTTGGCTTTTTTCAAATTCGCGATTTGGCAGTGATGTATGTTAGTAAAAATAAAAATAAAACAGTATTTTTGCAAATTGCTTTTTAAAAGCTAATAATAAACTAATTTAGCAGTTACTAAACCTTTGCTCAGGAAACACTTGACTCGCCTTAATTTACTTAATGTTAATGTGTAATATATTTACCCAAAAATTGAAAAAGGAATGTACATACGGATATCTAATACAAAGCAGGTTTTTTATATCATGAAACATCTGATAAACATAAATGTGAAAGATAAAATCTTTAATGACATAAAGACCAAAATTATCTATTGGTGCACATGCGATTTCTGCTCAATCCACAATGTAAGTCAACCTATCCAATTACATTGGAAATTAATTAAATAACATTTTAGACAAAACATAATTGGAGAAAAGGGCGAAATTTTCTGCACTTGGGTGCACATTAACTTTTGACATCCATCTTTAAACCAGGTGGGCTTCCAAATGTTTTGCAAAGCATCATATTTAAGTGATTTACGCATTGCGGAAGCAACCAGTTCGAACATACTTCGTTTTCAGCTTAACATGTAAATGAAATTTTCTAATGAATTTAATAAAAACAGGACATTTTTGTTTGTACTTGCATTTGTATAACTCAGCAAGTGCGGCTCAAGGCTCCTATCTATTATTTTATGATTTATGCATTTATCCCATCTTCCCACATATTCTATATATTGAAGTCACGTTTAGTAATGGTAGAAAGAGCTAAGAAAATTGACCTTATAAAAATATTTTGCTATAATAGAAAATATATTTATTAATTTGCATTTGTAAAGAATCATTTATTTTGAGAAATGTTTCCAGAAACGGATGAGGTGCATTTCTAAGTCATATTTCACTCATTTGAATAAATAATTAACTGCAGGGAAACGATGCATTCACGACCAAATTGGTCTTCACATATATTGCTACAAATTTTAAATTACCGTTTTCCTGCAATGCTTTATTACTTGAGCGATGACAAATTCATAAAATCCAACATTCATTCTCAAGTATCGCAATTATCTTTTAATTGATAACCAACATAAATTGCGCTATATATATATATTCGATTCCAAACTACTCTGATTATAATTAGTGTAGCTCAAAACGTGTAATGAGCATACCATTATACAACGCAATTAAGCAATATGTGCATATTTTACGTCTAAATGCTTAATTTTGACATATTCTGTCAACAGGCGTTCAATTAATTGATGCTTTCTTTTTTACTCGACAAAGCATAGTCTAACATGGACTGACAACAATGATGACTTTTGACAGAAATATATCATAATTTCAATTTTAATACTGATATTGATTTTCTCATTAAAGTAGAAGTTTAGTGCGGATGTTGGTTAATTACAGATGGCGTGTAGAACTACCTTATCGGCGCGTGCTAATTTGAAATATTTTATAAGTTCTCTAACAGAACATTTTTGCAATATTGATATTGATAATACTACTCTCAACGTATAAAAGATTGAATTCGTTAAAGGAGATAGGCAATGTTACGAACTATTTAATTTCTAACGTGACTAAAACATCATATGTTCAACATATCTAATTTATGTCCAAGTGCTTGTCTGCTGCAACGCCACTTTGCAATTAATTATAATACTTAAATATATCATATTAATATATTGTTTGTTGCATTAGGTGTTACGCACCTAATATCAAAGTAGCTCTCCGCAACACACAATAAATAACTATTATATATTTAACTGGATGACATCACGACTACCGCGTAATATGACAGGTGATATTGATCAAGACCAGAGTGTATTGACTTGCTGGATTAGTAGGTTTTCGGAATTGATTTTAATAATCAATTTTGGTAAAAAAATTTCTCTCTCGAATACTAATTTAATGGTTCCATTTACTTCCTCAGCAACCATTGTTTTGGTACCGTTTAAAGGCTTGGTTTTTTTTGTATATTTTGAGTTGACACTAAAGTCGCACTGACGTAGACTTTATAAGATTTTATCTCTATTATTTCTTCCATACGCAGACTTACAGGATATTATACCGTCCAATTTATCCAACATTTCTTGATCAAATATGCAATGGGTATGGGACATAGTACCGTCTCCAACTGATGACTCGCCAATAAAAATGAAACGCCTGCGTACATGAGATTATACCTTTCGTTCATGCTGACATTGGTCTATTTTTCTTATCCTGTTCAAACTTATATGTTGCTAGGTACGCAACATATAATACAAACATCTTAATTATATAAATAACAACTTTTCAGTTTGTCATCAATTTAGTTATTTTAAATTTTGGCCTCTATACGCCATCTACGTGCAAACAGCTTTCGTTCACTTCGGATTTTAATCTTTATTGTCAACTTTTCTAGGTTTAAAATTAAATCTAAAACCTAGAACTGGCAATAAATACATAAAAAACGATGTAACGGCTGTAAAATACTGCGCAACTGTACTTTATTTACGATAAGCAATAAAATAAGGCGTCTGAAGTATTAATGCCGCATTTCATGAGAATGTTTTCAAAAACTTCTCTCTGGTACCTACATTGACTTACTTCGAATTTAAACGATTATTTCCACTGCTTATCTAAGAATTTTGTACTTGAAAAAGACGCTCTCAAGGCAGTAACTCATTAATTGCCTCACTTATCCTATAAAGCTTAAATGTCAAATATAATAGACAATTGTTTGGTAGAAATTGCCTAGTGTTCCCAATGAAAAGTTCACCGTTTAGGTCATAACTGTTTATTGCTTTGAACCGAAATTTGGTGTAAATGCCCAGATAATATCTAACCTTATTTGACAGTTTGCAAATGTGAACGCTTTGCTCCGTTTTAAAGGGTGGCCTGATTAGTTTATTTGATAAATTCAATGAAATATGTTTAAAATTTTATGCATTATTACGTGTTATACAATCGAATTACAGCATACTTAGTACTACGGCCTTGACTCAAAGTATCTTTTCATGAATTGCAACTTTAAATTCAGTACATAATCTCACTAACGCTTTTGGTCTTCTTGTAGAAAATCTTCTTTATCATCAAGGAATTCCCATAAGACACAAATCGGGATTTTCTAGTAAATATGGTGAAAAATTTTCTGAATACCCTGACAATTTCGCGTTTAATTAAAAACTCTATATATAATACAAATGACGAATGTAAATTTACCTTCTTCGGCGCGATGTTACAGCTTTTGACCACTGTGCTGTTTGTAACGATTTGCTATCACCACCCGCGCAGTTAATCAATAATCAAATATAAAGCAGGCGAACTGGAAATTATCGAGCCTATCTGGTTCTCCATTGCTGCTTTATTTCGTTAGTCGTTTGCATGTTTGCTTTCATGATGACGGCAGAAGTTTGAAACGTGTATATACGAAGTGATTGGTAATAGATTTAATGCGTGAGGTGCTTCTTAAAATAAATTAGGATCGAGGTTTATCTTATCTTTACAAAATTTATTTAAAGCATAGGTTTAATTTATTCCAGGCTCGTTAGCAAACCTGACTGCTATTGGCACGTTTACTATGATCAAGTTTGCGAAATTGTTATAAAAACCTGACCCATTAAGTACATACATTTGACAGAATAAACTAAGAACTGTATATTGCAGAAAAGGCAATTTATCCAGTAGACCAGTTTCGTCGTCATTGAGAACGGTGTGTCTACAGCATATTCTTTAAACAGATATGAAAAATGCACTCGTCCCGGCTTGTTTGCATCCACAATTCCTGGTCAAATGTAATAGACTCGTTTTCAGGAAATGGCCGATGTACTTATAGTCAGGGTAGCATTTTGGGTTCCTGTTATCTTTTCAATATTCGGAATGTAACTGAAATTCGTGATGTGATATGCCTGTATATGAAAATTCATAGAATATTACAATTCGTTGCGGGAAACTATGCAGAAGGAAACTTTAGCCAGTGGCATCTGGACAGGTAGTGCTCATCAGCCTTGATTGGCATATTATCTAGGAGAAGGAGAACTCCGAATACAAATCATCCTAACTAGGATTGGGCGATCTAGTGTTATTTTACAGTCCACATATAACCATGAACAATACGAATTACAATGTTTGCTTTTTATGGTTATATGGCAGTGAACCATTAGTCACTTTCGGCCAGAATTTGCTGCGAACAGCGCTCGAACCTGGACACATCTGCTTTGGAATCTGAGGCTCTAACAACTAAGCCAGCCTGAAACAACTTACCCACACACAATTTCCAGGCATAAACTGACAAAAGTAGCGCTCACGCGATACCCATTTAGACCCAAAGTTTCAACTAACCATCCCCAATCTTTCATTACTGAACAAACACCAAAATACGTGGGGAAATGGTTTTGAAATGAAGCAATTTTCGGTTAATTATGCTGACACGTTTGTCTTTTTAATATGCTGTTCTTCAAGTTAATTTATTTTGACTAATAATTTTTGTTAATAACTGCTGTTTGCAACAAGTTTGCCTAGTCAAAAAAATTAAGAGCTTCACATTGGAGAATATTTCACATTCTTGCCCTTTTGCAGCGCACTTTTACACGGTTGATCAGCTTTCTTGACAAAAACCGTTCGCTGATGTAATCTATGAACCAATAAAGGTTATAAATATTGCACGCTTGACAAAAAAGCTTTCAATACTACTATAAAATTCATAATTACAAATTGCAATCTATGTCACAACTCGAACTGTTTGTAGTAGAAATGTGTTCAAACGAGCTGCTCTAGGGTCTAGCATCGATTATTTGAAATGACTGTGTGTCTAAAGTAAACAGCTTCAGTACCACTTGTTTCCAAATTCCGACATTTGCCCGCATTGTGAATGGCTTTTACTTTCTTGAATTATTTATCCATAAAATAGGTCACATTACTGTACGCATAATTACGTACACGAATTTGTGTCCGGTTAACTAGTTAAAATTTATATGCAGTATTGGCAAATTCCCAACTTCGACAAATACGAGAATCGTATTAGGCACGAAATATGGCACTGTTTATGCTTTAAAAAATCTACCCTGCTCACATATGTAAATTTAATTTAAACCCTGCCCTGCACAGAGCCTGTTTATATATATATATATATATATATATATATATATATATATATATATATATATATATATATATATATATAATTCTCTCCAAATCCTTCATAGTCTACAAATTCTCATGTAGGTGCGGTAGCACATATATCGGACGTAGGAAGAATCAATTGATAAACATAATCCAGCAACATTTACACATAAATTGATTAACAAAGGCTTGGCACCGTCAGGAAAATCAGCTATTTCCGATCATATATTGGAAACGGGGCACCCAGTCAATTCGACCAATTTCTCAATTCTACATAAAGCAAAATCAGAAAAATTATTATTTATTTATGAAACAACAAGCACCTGTCCTAAATATTCAAAAGTTTCATCAACATGATATTCTAATCGACTGGCCACGAATAACAAAATTCAACAACAATTTACTAGTATCCAGGCAAGACCGAACAGGCCCTCGACTAGAATCAACTAACATTCAATCGGATTGGCAACAAACTGAAGAGGAAAAAACAGATGCACATACGGTGACAGAAATTTCCAAACAATATGAGCGATCAATACTGCAATCCGCACTTGCGCTGTTACCAAGTGAAGAACACAAATTTACTAAAATCGTGAAAGAAACTCTAAACTCGGAAAAGTAGCACTCGTACACGTAACAGCGAACAATTCGAACAGATGGTTAATTCTCAAGCCATCAATACAATAATGACCAGATCTCAGACATCACTTTGCAATACAGTGAGAAGGACCTTTATATGCAAACAGGCACATACACAGACACAAACGCATACACACTTACCAATCAGTGAAAACAAAAAATATAAAACCGAGACATATTTGTTGCCACTCTCATATTCAAATGGAAACCCAGAACGTATATAAATGAAAGATTGTAGAGCGAAGTTTAGTATACTCGATATAAATGGCCATTATCCACTTTGTTATTAATGTGCTTTTTCTTCCTAATTCGAAATGTACTGTGTAATTTTCGAAGGCAATGGACATTATATGTATATATATATATATATATATATATATATATATATATATATATATATATATATATATATATACTCCATACTATTCTTATAATTATAAGAATACAGTGTTAAATTAAAGAGAATGGACATTATATATATATATATATATATATATATATATATATATATATATATATATATAATATGAAGAAAAAAAGCGGATAATAACCATTTATTTTGAGAATACTAGACTTTACTTTACATTTTTTTAAATTAATATACATCCTGGGTTTTTATTTGATTATGTGGGTGGCAAATATTCTGAATCTGTTTTATTTCTATTGCTTGCTTGGGCTGTTTAGTAATTGTGTATGCATATGTGTCTGTGTGTGTATGTGTGTGTGTCTACTTGCATATGGGGGTCTTCCTCGTTTTATTGCGAAGGGATGTGTGAGATCTGACCATTCTTGTATTGAAGGATTACGCGCTAACCAACTTTTCTCATTTTTGGCTTTTACGTGTACAAATATTATTTTCCCGAGTTTTGTCCCTCGTTTCCCCTAGGTTCCTCAATTTTGTCATGTCCACTAGGTTACAGCAAGGGGTGTGCGGATTGCAGTGTTGAATGTTCAAATTTTTTGATATTTCTGTTTAAAATTTTTGTGCTACTGTACGTGTAGATGGTTATTCTTCTTCAGTTTATTTTCAATCCGATTGGATGTTTGTTGAGTCCGATCGAGTGAATGTTCGGCCTTGCTTTGATCCTAATAAATTGTTGCTGGGTTTTGTGATTCGTGGCCAGTCAATAGGAATTTCATTTTGATAAAATTTTGCATTATTAGGAACCGCTCTTGGTGTTTTATATAATATATATATATATATATATATATATATATATATATATATATATATATATATATATAAATAGGAAATACAATTAATTAAATTTACCAGTCTCTCGTCCTTACAAGGCTCCTTCAAGAACTTTCTAGAAAATCTGAATGCAGGTACTCAAACCGAGGCACATCTGCTTCCAAAGCTGGCATTAATCCCACTATATATATATATATATATATATATATATATATATATATATATATATATATATATATGACTCGCTTTTGCTTCTATTTGTTACCACTAGCATAATCAATTAAAAACCCAGAATATATATATATATATATATATATATATAATACATAGTTCAAGCTCTTGCCTGTCATATATTATATATATTTTGAAAATAAGAGATAGTTAACAAACTGCAGCAGTTAAACACTCACTGCATGTTTAGTTTGAATTATGTATGATTAAACAATTTTCTATATTATCCTCAATTTCTGTTTGCAAGCACTTCATTTTTTGCGCATTGTGGAAATTTATAAATAAGTTCGTATTGCGACACTTCAGATACGGATGCGAAAAAAATACTTTTTAAGTTTAAAGAAATCTTTTGTTTAGCTACTAGGATTTGTACTGTGCATACATAATTATTTGCATAAATGTATACTATATTAACAGTTATACTATCATCTATGCAAAATCGTTAGATTTTCAAAAGTAATTTTACTATACGAGATGTTGTAGTGTTATTAGAAACCTATTTTTGTGAGACGTTGTACACGATAAAATGGTGAATTTAAAAGAAACAAAAAATTCAGAGGACATCAATTGAATGAAGGCAAAAATCTCTCGCCGATTCATGATATTTTGGCGTGCCTAAGTACTTGGTACACTGCAGATATACGAAAGTTTATTTGTAGAGTTTCGAAATTTAAAAGAACATTCGAGCTAGAAAATTTTATTTAAGCTTAAAAAATAGTGAAATACACCAGAACGACTGGGAACTGAATATGTAATTTCAACGCATTCCTTATTCCAACTCACTTGCCAGGCCAGGTTATTGATAAACTAGGCGTGCACAAAAGTGATTTTTTCGCAGACTAATTTCGATAAACAAACAATAGTTATGTGCGAATTGAACAAAATGTCACGACAAAGATAAACTTCTCAATTGACACAGTGTAAAACGTCGCGCACGCAATTTTTCATCCTTGAGAAAATTAAAACAAAAAATCCTGCTGATTTTTCTTTGATTTTATTTAGACTGATTAGAAAAATATATGCATTATATACTCAGTTAAAATATATCGCTTTCAGAAAAATTTTCCATATATTGCCATTCAGACAGAAAATTGGAAAAAACTTTTATTTAACGAATCATGAGATCAGAGAAACTCTGAATAGTTAAATTACCTTTACTGATCAATACATAAGCGCGTGCAAAAAACTACTATTACATTCTGATTCACAAGTTTTTGAGAAACGTTGCTACATAGAATGAGAGCTTGTCTGAAGAAAATTTGGAATAGGCAACTTCGTTTAAGATAAAGTAATGTCCATTACACAATATATACTTTTTTACACTTTCAATTTTATTTACTACCGTTTCTTCTCAGTATGTTTGGTAATGGCTGATTAGATACCAAAACGCCGCATAGCTCGTTATGATTTGTTTCGTTTAAAAATAGATGAAGTAGAATAACATAATTGAAAAATTATATTGGTTGTAACGTTGTTATTAAAAATCTCTTTCAGTAGGCAATGCTGAAATAATTGAATTGCGAAATCAATCATATATTGAAGAATTATTAAAACATAAATCAGTTATATGAAATACAGAGTTAAAAGGAGATTATTTTTCCAGAACCCAGCTAGATTGCAATGGCTGATACTTTTATAGTAGTTTTAAAAAGAATAAATAATTACATTGGATTAAACATAAAAGTTATACAAAAACGAGCAAGAAACAGAAGGACATGTCAATGAATCCAAAGACACGTGTGTCCAAATAATTCCCCATTCTATGTTAAAATTATTTACTAACTTCTTTTGTTTATCTGGCTGTGAATTAAGGATGTGACAGCTAACAGCTACCGAAACGCCTAACAAATCTGTTTCCTGCTTTGAGATACACATAGAAAGCTGCCGGGTTTGGAGTGTCATTTTTACACACAAGAAGAAACGTTGAAGAAACGTTTCCCATATTCGCCAACTACGTCTAGTCTAAGTACTTTTAAATTCGTTTTTTCTAGTAATCCGTCAATGTGTCATTGTTAGGCACGTGAGTAAATAAACAATATTGAACGGTGGCATTGAGGGAGTCTTTTATTCATGTTCAAGTTTAGCAGGCGTCTTAATTTCGAAACGAAAATTGGTTTCGTTTCAGGCATCATATTTAAATTAAATTTATTCATCATTAGAAGATTTCTTTATCAATTCAAATTGAAAATGTGCAAACCCGGCTGAACTAAATGTTCTACAATAAGGAATGTTTCTACTTCAGGTGAAAATCTTTTGCCCCTGAGACGAAAAGCTAATTCTCTGTAAATAATTTGAGTTAAAAATTTTCAGTGAAGAATTAAAAATTTCTGTCCTCGTTGAAATTAATTAGTTCCTGTTGTTGTTTTTGTTGATGTTGTCAATCGCAATGAATATTTCTTATGATATAACACGTAGATAATACTTGCTTTAGCCCTCGAAATAGTTTTATGAAAAAAACATATATCGACCACTTGTGCTAGAGACAGATATTCGCATATCGCAAAGAAATTTTAAACTTTATATTAAGGCTTCCGGTAATTATGACCTATTGCCATTATAGTTTTTTATCATGAAATAATTCCGTTATATTGGCAGAAAAAATAATGAACTCCTTCTACTTATTTCAAGTCCCCATCCTTTCACAGACAAAATGATTAAGTTTTAAGCTCCATGAAATGCATGCCTCTTCATTGGAGACAAAAGTTGAAAGCGCGTGGCTTTACTTAATTCTAATATACTTAATCTAAATTTAAATGTGCCGCAATATTGAATAAAATCTTGAGCTTTTTGCCAAACACCTGCATTATCTCATAAATTCTCAACATCATTAGTAACACATAAATTCGCCAGTTTAATTGGAAACGAATCTGCACAATGACAAATTCTTTTATTAATAAAGTTACAAAAATTTCGCAACAATTAAAAAGGAATATAACATGATTTAATATAGTACCTATTTATTACAGATTAAATGAAATCGCCCCATACTATTTGGAGTATATAAATATATATATATATATATATATATATATATATATATATATATATATATATATATATGGGAAGTTGCATCGCACCCCTCCTGGCAGATGTATACATGTATCATCTGGAAAAAACGAGCCTAAAATGTATAATTGACCAGTGCGCACTCTACAAAAGGTATGTAGATGATATCTTGTTGTTCATCTCAGAAGCAGCAGACCCTTCCGAAATCCTCAAACAAGCAAATGGAGTCGATCCAGACATCAAATTCACTCTCGAGGTAGAGAAAGACGACAGTTTTCCCTTCCTTGACATCAAACTCACTCGAGAAGCAAACGGAGATTTGACACTGGTCATAGATAGAAAATCCATTTTTTACCGGACAATACATTCACTACAACAGTAGTGTGCCAAAATCCCACAAAAGAAACTTAGTAAACAACCTAGCAAACAGAATCAGGAAGATCTGCTCTGAACACAAGATTGAGGAAGAACTGGGCTACCTCAGGAAAATTTTGCTAATGAACAACTACTCAGAGCGTTTCATTGATGTCAACATCAGACCACGGCAGATTCTCACTAGATAGGATACCGGCAAGCAGGTTTTCCTAAACTTACCATTTAGAGGCGACGTACCAGCCTCAATAATTGCACGGCGGCTGAATAGAATAACTAAGGAGAACTTTTCCAGTGTTAATGTTAATTGACATTAAGTAAACAGAGAATCATGAGGTTGGATGCCAAAGATCAATTGCCAATTCTCTCCAAATCATTCATAGTTTACAAATTCTCATGTATTGGCGGTAGCACATATATCGGACGTACGAAAAAGCAAAAGATAAGCAGAATCCAGCAATATATATATATATATATATATATATATATATATATATCTGTAATAATTATTCCCACTGTAACATTTAATGTCAAATAAACAAATTATTGGCAAAGATGCATTTAATTTAGCGTTCGATAAATTATGTTGTCATTGATGTCCCGACGATAACCTAAAATGTTTTAATTGTGTTTAGGCTTGGATATTACAGTGTTCATGATAATTATTTTAAATTGCATCAATTTTTTTATTTTCTGATATCCATTTAGTAAACATTTATGTACAAAATAACAATAATGTATCTTCCTTTTCTTAGGTGGCACAAATAGTTTTTTAGCCTAATTTTCTTTTTTTCTATATTTCTTCCTCTTTTAAAGACATCAACTTTTGCAGTTTAGATATCCTTTAAGATAGTGTTTGTGCTATGTATTAGGTGTTGCGCATACAGTGACAATGAACCGTCTTATTTTTCCACATTCCCCAACCAAATATAGAGTGGGTAAAGGGTGTAATACCGGCTCCTACTGGGAGTCGCCAGTTAGCACGAGACGAATTTGCACGAGATTATACGTTCTGTTCATACGGTTATTGGTTTATCCTTCTGGACATATTTTAACTAATTTGTTACTAGGGGCGTAACACCTAATACCGTATTGAAGATATCCTTTTCACTGAATTTGGATTGCGATCTTGTTTTTCGTCAGAATTATATAATCATTTAAGATGATAGAAATTTTAAAATTGTCCATTTTGATGGCCTTTATGGCGTATAATATACTTTAATCTACAAAACATGATGTTAGCTGGTCTTGCTTATATTACTGCATTAATTATTATTATAATTTCATGAGTGTATTTTTTTTTATTTTGACACCAATTTAAATTTTCCTTAAACAAAAAGATAAACCATTAAAATTTGGTGTCAGGTTAATATCATCTACGTTTTTATCGTAGCCTAAGCTGGCCTTCATGGGAATTACGAGTCTTCTCCATTAAAAATAGGAATGCTACGACAAGTCGTAGAAACTACGAATTTAAGATGTACACACATATGACTTAACTACAACGCCAATGGTTGCTGTACTTCAATGCAGTTTTAACCTTGAATCATAATGTGATTATTGAAGATAGTTTAAAGTCTTTGATTTCACGATCAGCAAATTATATATATATATATATATATATATATATATATATATATATATATATATATATAGCAAATTAAAATATAAAACGAACTCAATAATATGAAATTACCTGATCTGCATTTTGACTAACGCAGCTTTCATTGTTCCAGTAATTTTCTTTTTACGTTATTAAAAGAAAATTACTGGAACAATGAAAGCTGCGTTAGTCAAAATGCAGATCAGGTAATTTCAATTAATCCAGGTGCACAAAAACACAACTCCTTCAAGAATCAATAATACTTACTTTGTCATTGTAGACTACATATTGCTTAAGATAGCCATTGAAATTAATAAATAAACCGATTTCGATTTTATGGGATACTAAACGAACAATTAGCAGAAATGCACAACATGGGCGAACGGGAAAGATTTGTTCACGAACAATTTCAGAAAAATTAATCGTAGTCGACTTCAGAGTGATGGGACAAGTGGGAACGCATCAATCAAGTGCCAACACCAACTGGGCACCCGAAAATGTAAAGGAATCAAGATTTTACCGACATGCGAGTGCTATCAGTTGTCCCGCAACAACAAGTTGCTTATTAAAATTCACCAAGTTGTCCTTTTTCGAACTTATTAGGAATTTACCTAGTACTGGCCATAACTAACACAAACGGAGTACAATTTCTTCGGATTGATGTAACTTCTGCGCCACCCAAGCCACGCACGCTCTGTGATTAAAAAAAACTCATGATTTTTGTCATTCTTTCTTTCAATAAAACCTATTTGGCAAACTCGACAAGTGATGCGAAATTCAGTTATTTCGGTCATTATAAACAGGAATTTGTATAAAGTAGTAATAGTAGTAGTAGGGACGAGACCAGTCCATTTGATAAATTTCATTTCTTGCGCTTTTTTTTAATTTACAATGACAATGTATATATATATATATATATATATATATATATATATATATAACGGACTTACATAATAGTTCAATTCATTATCACTTCCACAACTAGCAAGGAGTTTGCTCTACAATGAAAGATCGTGAGCGGTTCGTTTGAAATCGATGCTGAATAGGTTCTAACCCAAGGAAAGATGAACAAAAAACATGTTAGTACAAAAACGTAAACTGCGTTTAGTGTTCGGCTCGGCTGGCGAAGATTAGAAGTTGCGTGACGACAAAACAATTGTGCCTGTTTTGTGCACTTGACGTGGAAATTCTGACAAATACTTGATAATTTCTTAATAAGGACGATACCAGTCTACCTGAAGCATTGCACTTATTTTGTTCTATGTCATATTCTGTTTAAAGTGACGGTATATACATTTTGCTAATATATGTATAAATATGTATATTAATTCAAAAATATACATTTACGAAAATTATCTTATGAATGGTTAAGATTAAAATCAAGGATATTTTACTCCTTAAAATAAATCTTTGCGAATACTCAATGTTAATGGCCTTGAACGATTTATTGCCTATATATAACGGAAATGGCAAGTGCAATTCATCTCCTAGACCAGTTAAACTCTTATTGGACTCTCTCTTGTATAAGCAAGAATTGCTGGAATCGGAGATCGGACAGTTGAGCATTTCCTACAAAATCACTTAATCCATCGGACAGGTCACAAGAAGTGCGCACTTCACACAATTTTTATTAGTTTTAGCTTTAGGTGGTTTCTCGCCGATTATTTTCATTATAAATTTCAAACTGGAACCAATATATTATAAACATGCATGCTCCATGTGACGTGTGGACTCTGATCTTGTAGATATATTGCATTTTCTATATTAGACAATTTTGAAATAAATATATTTCTAAAAGTATAATGTATTATTATATTGACAAGTAGCATACTGTCTGTCTTCTAAACAGATAACAGCTTACTCACCAGTTCATGCCCACGAGGACCCACTGGATGTAAAAGCTAATAAACCAAATAAATTAAATAATATGCATAACTGCATATATTGTGGTGGCCTCCATATCTTAGGCGATGAAATATATGAAAGACAGCCGAATGCTTCAAATTAGAACCACGGCCGAAGCAATTCTGGCAACGTAAGAACAATGTCTAAAAGAGACGTAACTTGTCTAGGGGATATACTATATTTTCCTTACTAAGGAATGCCTAATTTATACAAAAACATAAATATATATAAATAAATGCGGTATACTTTTTCACGTTCACACCTCTCGTATATATATATATATATATATATATATATATATATAAAGTTAGATTTTCAGAATTTTTGAAATATGAGATTACGGTTTCTTTTCTCTCTCTCATAAACACACACACACACACATATATATATATATATATATATATATATATATATATATAAGTGAAGAGAAATTTCGATATTTGATTGTACAGTAAATAATAATGCGTATACAACGGCAAATGTAATCGCTTGTTTAGCTTGGTTTATTTCTCATTGAATACATCTCAGATTCTTACCGAAACATAAGTTAGTTCTGGCCTCTAAATACTGAGCGCTTAATAAATAAGAAACCAGTCTAGCTGATGAATTATATTTTTACCGACAACGCCCCCCCCCCCTATATATATATATATATATATATATATATATTGTCAGTTTAATTTAAACATTGTTTATAGTAGCAATGTTAATAGATCATGACTTCATGATTGTCAAACTCTTTGTGGGATGTACTTACAATTGGAAAGGGCTTCCGAAATTGGAACTCGAAATGTCCGAAAACAAATTGAATACAGTGGATCAAAACACCTTGTATGATACATATAGATCAGGTAATTTTCCATGAAGACAAGTTTCGTCCGTGTGGAAGTTAAACGAAAATTGGCTGCACGAGAGATAATAACAATTAAAATAATCAAGTTTGCGATTTTTGCTGCAGGACCGCTTAGTGGTTAGAGCAACAATTTCGAAGCAGACGTGCCCAGGTTCGAGAGCTGTCTGTGGCCAATTATAAACAAAGAAGTTCCCAAAAAAGACGAAACCAGTCTACTGGATAATTTGCCTTTACTACAGTATACAATACTTGGTTTATAATAACAAATGTATGTACACAATGGATAAGGTGGTCTTATCAAAAGCGCTACCTTGATTAACATAATGTGGAATTTGCCAAAGCAACGCATAGGCAATTATTAAGTAATCTCATATTTTGACCAACAGAACTCAGGCAAACAGCTAGGACCTAAAACGGATGAATTTTCACTTTTCAGTTTAACCTAAACATTGTTTATATTAGCAAAGTTAATTTAGCATGACTTAATAATTGTCAAAACGTAAAGTAAAAGAATGATTTACAAATCGAAACATTTTACATATTGAATGAAGTACAGTTTATAATTTTACAAATATCCGTTCTTTTATCTAATTCATGCGTGATCTATAAGTGCAGAAACATTTATTGTTGCCATTTTGCCAATAAAAGGGAATATATGTTGAACAAAAGTTCTTTTTAAACCAAATAATTCAAATATACCTATTCAAAATTTGAATAAAGTGAAAATAGAAGTGGTTTATCAACATTAGGTTTAAAATGGCACGAATTTTAAACTTTTTCCACTTCTTCAAGCCAGTTTAAACCAACACGTCCTATTTCAATCAAAAACAAAAGCGTCTTATTCTTTTGAATTGTAAACGCCCCGGCTTCAAGTAAATGCCGTACGACGTTACAAACTCGGTTAAGGTGCTCTGAATAGAGATTAGTTACTGATATGGGGGCCCTTAAGAGGGCCTTTGGCGGCGTTCGCGTAAGTTATATATATGTAAGTTGACGTTCTGTTCCTTGGGTGGACTCTGGTTGTGGTTCCTGCTGTTGTTATCATGTGTGTTGAAGTTCTGCATTAATTGGCTCGTCTTGCTGGCTGAAGTGCAACACGGTGAGTCACGAATGTTGCCAATTGTTGGTGAAACAAATCAATATCCAGCGTAGGTATTGACAGCCGACAGCACGCACATGTGTAACACGAGGCAGAACGTAGATACGACCAACTGATTGCATGGTAAATTACCGTGCTTAAATAGCATGCAATATGTGTACTTGCATACTATTGTTAAATAGCATGCAATATGTGTACTTGCATACTATTGGTTAAACGTGGTTAAACGTGGTTAAACGGCAATTTGCTTTTTTCTCATTGGTGCAACGTAAATAAATTTGAATTTAATTTACGCAATATGTCGGCGATTGATTTGTGTCGTTACAACACTTTCCTCCTCTGAAAAAAAGAAAAAATATTCCTCTCTGCGAGGCTAGATAAGAAATGCATGACAGAGTTCGAACCAAGTTAAGCAAAAATATGATGAACCATAAGTGCTGGGCTTAAATATGCTTGTTGGTTGCTTCAACAATGATATGATGCCAGGTAACCACTAGGAATTGCTACACAAATTGTTAGCTCTAGTGGACGGTCATAGCACGTGAGGCAAAATAGAGCAGTGTAAGTTTTTTGGAGCCGCAGCGTGAAGATTTCGAGGTAAATCGCCTCTGAATTTGCCAGGTTTAAGTTAAAAACCTAAGCAGGTTGGATCGTTGTCAATGTGTTTGTATACGAACAAAGGAGCTAGAGTGCTCGACGTTGTAGTCATGACATTTGTAGAGTGGTCTTTGTGAAATAGATAAAGTTGAGATATGCATTGAAAGTGGCCTGTACCATGATATGAAGCTGATCACTACTTAGTGTTGCTACACAAAAGCGTTAGCTCTAAGTAGCTGGTCATACCAAAATAGGCAGTGTAATGTCATGTGTGAGAAATACATTATAATGTAAAAATATATACATTAAAATCAAAGGTAACTGCATAAAAATATGTACACGAACATTGCCTCAGAGATGGCATAATACCAAAGAACTGTTCAAAAATGCTACACAATTGTTAGCTAAGAACAGCTGGTTATGCCACGTGAGACAATTACTAAAAATTAACGTAAAGTTTTAAAAAAATTTTATAGTTAAATGTTAATGTTTAAAAAAAATTAATTACGCGTTATACAAAGCAGGTTGAGATTGTGGGCAGACGGAGCCTGAGACGTGTGTAGAAGGTTGAACGCTCTCAGGATCAGGTGGTTCGATAAACGGTTTTAACCTGTCTATGCTTACTGATGTCGGTGTAGCGCCTTGCATAATGATGAAGTATTTTGGCTGTTTTAGTAAAATCGGGTAAGGACCGCGATACTTGGGTTGTAGTGGTGCAACAGCAGTATTGTTGCGAACGAGTACTCTCTTGCAGCTGTGGAGCTGTGGGTGAACGAAGACTGGACGAGGCGTGTGTCTCGGCTGCTGTTCGGACATGTTACCGAAATGAAGTCGAAGGCGGGTAGCTTCGTTTTGTGGGTCATCTTGTGCCGGTAGTAGACGTGGGAGCTGACTAGGCAGGCGTAGATCCATGCCATACAAGAGTTGTGACGCAGACGTTTTAATGGATTCTCGAGTACGAGAACGCATGGCCAGCAGAACTAAAGGTAGTGCATCGACCCAGTTGCCATTAATGGACGAGGATGCTAAAGCTGCTTTGAGTTCCCTATGCATTCTCTCTACCATGCCATTAGCTTGGGGATGGTAGGCAGTCGTCTGGCGTAAGATGCATCCCATGTACCGCAAGGTGGTTTTGAAACGATCAGATGAGAAGCAAGTGCCTCTGTCCGTGATGACCTCATTGGGAACACCGTAATTGGATATCCATGCAGAGATAAAACCGTTAGTTACTTCGTCTGCAGAAATGGTGCCAAGAGGTAATGCCGCAGGCCACCGTGTAAATCTATCGATCATAGTTAGAAGGTAGCTGAAACCTTGAACCTTTGTCAGATGAACTATGTCGATGTGGACGATGGCTAGGCGAGAAGTAGACCGAAAATGTTGCAACTTAGAACGAGTGTGTCGTGTGATCTTGTTTTTCTGACAAATTGCACACTCTGAGACCCATCGTTTAACATTCTGCCTAAGTCTGTGACCCCAGAAACGATCTGTAAGAAGTCGGACAGTCGCTTGGCTTCCTGGGTGAGAAATTGAGTGAATTGAATCGAAAACCTTCCTCTGAAGGCTGGTCGGCAGAACTGGCTTGTTGGGCTGCGTACCCGTGAAGTAAACAATTGGTAAGCCTTCCCACAGACGGCATATGAACTTGGTTGGGTGACGGGCTATTGATCTTTGAATGTGAATGTCACCGCGTTGTTCAGTTCGCAGGAGAGTTGGCGTTAGTGCAGGTTCACTGAGTGCCACGGAGTTGACAGTGAATGGTGACGGTGAAGGTGGTTGTAGAGAGACGTCTGGCCTAGACAGGGCATCTGCAATGAAGTTCTGTTTGCCCTTGACGTGAAAGACGTCAAATTGCCATTCGCTTAGACGAGAAAGCTGTCTTTCCACTCTGGCAGGGTACTTGGCGATAGATGAAGTTGCGTTTCGAAGTGCGCTAACTAGTGGTGCATGATCTGTGAAAACAACAAATCTGCTACTGCCAATGATGCTGATAAAATGGCGCACTGCGTCGTGGATGGCGAGAAGTTCTCGGCCGAAAGTGTCGTACCTCGTTTCTACTGGTTGGAGAGTACGCGAGTAGAAACTGATAGGCTTCCGAACTCCGTCGATCTCTTGTTCCAAAGTGGCTCCAATAGCGAATTCAGAAGCATCTGTCGTGAGTAGAAATGGCTTTTCAAAATCTGGATGCGTTAGCATTGTGGCATTTGCTAACGAGTTGATGGCAAGTCGAAGTAATTCCTCGTCTTCGGATGACCAAGCAATGATGGAATTCTTGCTAAGTCCTTTTCGGTTCCGCAGGTGCCTGCACAAAGGATAAAGTTGTTTTGAAAGGCCTGGAAGGAACTTGCGATAATAGTTTAGTACTCCCAGGATTTTCTGCAAATCGCTCAAAGTCCTTGGTGACTTGATATTCTTGATTGAATTCGTCTTTGACGGCAACGGTTGAATACCTTGGGCCGTGATACGATGCCCTAAGAAGTCGACGGATGAAGTTGCAATCTGCGTCTTGTCACAGTTGATCTTGAGTCCGTGGTTGGATAAGCGCGAGAGGACATTTCGTAGATGTTTCGCATGAGATTCTAGATCTGGACTGAATACCATAATGTCATCTAGATATGACATACAATAAGCAGAGTCGTCGCGAAGTATGTTGTCTATGAATCTTTGAAATGTCTGTGTAGCACACTTAAGTCCAAAAGGCATGTAAAGGTATTCGAAAAGGCCAAATGGAGTGATGACAGCAGTTTTCTCGATATCCTCTGGTGCTACCGGGATGTGATGGTAGGCTTGTCTAAGGTCAATTACTGAGAAGAAATTGCTGCCGTTGAGTTTTTCAAGTAATGTGTTGATATTTGGAATAGGATATGCATCAGATTTTGTCACTGAATTTAGCTTACGGTAGTCTCCACAGGCTCTGTACGATCCGTTTGATTTTGAGACTAAGTGCAGTGGTGACGCCCATGAACTTTTTGATGGTCTGATGATTCCCTCTTCCAAAAGCCTTGAGAATTCTTCTTGGGCAGCTTTCAGCTTAGCAGGAGCCAGTGGTCGCTTCTTGAGTGCAATAGGTTGTCCTTCTGTGACGATATGATGCATCGTGTTGGAGACTCGCAGATCGGATTTGTTAAGATCGAAAAGCGATTTGTATTTTCGAAGAGCTGCTGATATCTCTGCTGAATGATGCACTGGGGTTGGTTGAATGACCTGTAACTCCAAACGCTCGGAGGCAAGTGTCCAAAAGCTTTGTTCAAGTCCGGTGGAGGGGTCGATGATCTTTTGATTGGCAAGATCAACAATGAGCCGAAATTTTAGAAGGAAATCAAGGCCTATTATATTATGTGAGACCTTGGCAATGATGAAGTTGTGGGAAAATTCACGTCGTAGACCTATGTTGAGTGTGCGGTATTGGCAGCCATAAGTTGGTATGGGCTCGCCTGTAGCTGTTGCGAGAAGAACGCCTAGCGACATCTCGGCCATTGAATCACCTTTGAGAACTGAGACTGCCGCACCTGTGTCTACGATGTACTCTTCGCCAGTTTTGAAATCAAGAAGGTGCAGAAGTTCGTTTGGCTGTTTGGCCGGGTCATGCAAACAAGTAGGCTGGTGATAGCGACCGGCATTGTCTGTTTGGTTCTCTATGTGAAAAATTCGGCGTGGACGAAAAGAGTCGACAGGGATGTCGGATTGTAGTTGGCTTCTTCCCTGTAGCGCCGTTGATGCCGTTGATGTGCAGAAAGTACGGTCTTCTACTTCCTGCGCCAGACGTTTCCCGATACTGATGCACCCTTGTGCCTGCGGTCTGTTGTCCTCTCCGTCAGCTGTGGAAATTGACACTCATTCGGAAATTCTTCGGAACGACAAAGACAAACTTGGCAAGCATAAAAAACTTCTGGTGGTTATAACACCAGTTCTTTGGAGCATATTTATTAAATGATTGCGGAGATCTCGATCGCCGCCTACCATTATAATTTGACTTGGAAACGAATTTTGGTCGAGCATTCACATGATTTATCTCCGATTTGGTAATGGCCAATCCTTCTAGAACTTTGGCCATGTTCGCCACTGTTCTCTCTAAGGAGGAGATTCTATCATCTTGCGGGGGTGAAGAAAAGGATGATGGATTCACTTTGGGTTCCAAAACCCTATATTCTAACTCACATCTCTCAGATAAGTCATCTATAGAGAGAGTGTTGGGGAGCTGTCTGGCAAAGAGTTTTAATGTTTGGGGAAGATTGTTAATAAAAACAACCTTAGCCTCATGGTCAGAAATGTTGGTTTTATACCAACGTTTCCGTAATTCCCTCAGTATTTCTATGGGGCCAAGATTTGGCATATCTAACTGCGCATATTTGTTTATTATCTGCTCAGTTTCCGTGGGTCCAAGCAAGGATTCTACCTCGTTTTGTAGGCCCAAAATGGGATTAGGTAGCTTCCTAATGGCCTCAAGCTTAGGATAAATCCGTCGCTGCAATTCAGAAGGTAGTTTAGCAAAAACCTTTGACAGTTTTTGATGACTGTCATAATCAGGAAACGGGGAGAAAGCGGAGTCTACGCGCATAAAAAATAACTCACTATCTCCATCCCAAACAGGAACATCAATATCTAAAATTGGACCTGACATTTTAACAATCTTACGGGATCTTAAAAGCATAAATTTATAAGCAATATGAAAATGTATATATAAATGTATAAATATATAACGAAACGCTTACCCACAAACAGCTTCCACTGTTGCTTGATATTGTCCAGTACAAAAGGAAAAAACGAACAGAGGCCCCGATGGCCTTTGATGACAATGTATTATTATTTCAACACAGAACAGCGTCACTCCTTCCAAAAATTGAAATTGTCCCGTAGGGAAGACGAACAAGGGCCCGTTGGCTCTTAAGTGCCAATGAATTATTATTTTCAACAGCAAGAATAACACACTGCTTCCAAAATTTGAAATTTTCCTTTAGGGAAGACGAACACCACAAATTCACGAATATATACCCAACAGAAAAACAGGATCAGGGTAAAGAAAACGCAAATGTTAGTCGATTTATCCCAAACAAATGAAGAAGAAAGTCAATTTATTTATACCCAAAAAAAATCAGATAAATAATCAATATCCTGGCGCGGTCGCCAATTTTGTAAACGCCCCGGCTTCAAGTAAATGCCGTACGACGTTACAAACTCGGTTAAGGTGCTCTGAATAGAGATTAGTTACTGATATGGGGGCCCTTAAGAGGGCCTTGGCGGCGTTCGCGTAAGTTATATATATGTAAGTTGACGTTCTGTTCCTTGGGTGGACTCTGGTTGTGGTTCCTGCTGTTGTTATCGATGTGTGTTGAAGTTCTGCATTAATTGGCTCGTCTTGCTGGCTGAAGTGCAACACGGTGAGTCACGAATGTTGCCAATTGTTGGTGAAACAAATCAATATCCAGCGTAGGTATTGACAGCCGACAGCACGCACATGTGTAACACGAGGCAGAACGTAGATACGACCAACTGATTGCATGGTAAATTACCGTGCTTAAATAGCATGCAATATGTGTACTTGCATACTATTGGTTAAACGTGGTTAAACGTGGTTAAACGGCAATTTGCTTTTTTCTCATTGGTGCAACGTAAATAAATTTGAATTTAATTTACGCAATATGTCGGCGATTGATTTGTGTCGTTACAGAATGAAAATCGCAAAAATACAGTTAATTCGAATATGTTCCTCATGAATAAGCACGTTTATTATTATTATTATTATTATTATTATTATTATTATTATTATTATTATTATTATTATTATTATTTTTTTATTATTATTATTATTATTATTATTATTATTATTATTATTAGTATTTTTTTTTATCCAAATGAAAATAAGCATTCATCAAACCACATTCATTAGCACTTGTCTAGAAAAACTAGTATTTTCAATACCATTAAATTAACAATCATTTTTCCAGCCATTCTAAATTTGTTCATGTTTCAGCTTTAGACAACTATTTCATTCAATATTATTTAGGATGCCTCTCTTACAAATAATTGCCAATAAATATATGCTCTTTGAAAGAAATAAAACCATCTAATGTCAAAATAATGTTTTTATCTGCTGTAATCCATCTTCATGCGTTATCTTCATAATTCATCATTTTTTCTCTATTCGACCAGGAAATTAAGTGAATTCCTCCGTGATTAAAATCACAATTTTAAACTTAATAGATGAAAGCAGCTCAGTATGACATTTGCTAAAAAATCATGTATGCATCAAACGCAGTTTTCACTTATGCATGAGTATAGGTTCTTTCGTATAGTGCAATCTGAAAGTTCAAAATTTTGTTCATCACAAGCAAAATTAAACTGTTGCATGTACATGACTTTACTTATTTTTTTTAAATATTAAATGTTTAAGTACCAAAATTTAAATTACAGCATTTTGAATGATTGCCTTTCCACTGACTGGCTTTGTTCCATTATTAATCTGCTCTCCTTTTTGCAACAGAAGAGGTATTACATTTTCGTTCGGAAATTTTTCCGAATATTTCTAGATTGATATTTTGAGCGACCCATCTGCCGACTGTTTACAAAATCAGTGCTCTTACTTTCAACGAAACCAAAAATTCTAGTCCTTCAAATAACAAACAGTTTAGATATTTGGTACATGCCACTAACTGAAATAATGAATGCACCATAAAAGTTTCACAGTCCATAGCTAAAGGTTTTAGTTTTCACAGGATTGTTTAAGTTCAATTTGTATAGACTTACCTTTTTGCGAAAGAAGAGATAGCACACACTCACCAAAGAATTCTTCTTCATATTTCTTGATTGACATTTCGAAACTATCCGAATACTCAATAATCTCCTTTCGAGTTCTATCTAGCATTTCTAATCACACCAAAATGTTAGTACGTATTAACCTTACAAAGTTGGCCCATTTTATTATGTTTATTAATATTAATGAGCAACGGAAAATAGTAAGTTAAATAATTGGTATATCTTCATTCTTGAATAAGAAACTTTGCAATTTGTTCGGGTAATTTAAAGAGGCCTGACGAAGCGAGGCCAATTATATCTATATTATCTAAAGAGAGTTTTCTTTTATCATTTAAAATCGATTACTAGCTTATTCAAGCAGCTCAATTTTAAATCAAGTTTCGATTCAGTTTTAGGTGGCATTTAAAGTATATTAAAAACGTGCTAGAGACCTCTTTACGTAACGAATAGAAACCTGAAAAGTGCGAAATATTTCTTGCAGACATTGTTTCAAATTATCTCATCAATCTGTATTGCTTTATTTTAAGAGTCCTAAAGCAAAAACGTATTCATTCGTTTGCATTTGTTTGGCAACATCCTGATTTTCAATTTGTTGTCATGGTTACCCATTGTCTTTGGATAAGCACCCTCCTCTGTTAGCATTAGCTATATAAGTTATTTGGTTAGGTATTTATATACTTCAAAGTAGTATGGCTTTTTAGAGAAAACTTAACAAAAACACCGATAATACTCATAAATTTAACTAACTTTAACTTCCATGGTTTAAGTAATTGTGTCTGTAATAAAAAGTATCTAACCCAGTGCTTAAAGTTGATTGGAATACGTTTGATTATCGAATCAAGATGATGCCTTTATTCTACTACTCTTCTGTAGAAATCAGGATGGTGAAGTATCTAGAACCAGCGATAATCTGCTTACTATTTATGTTCTTCACTGTTGAGTCACCATCTCATTAAGAATTTTACTAATCTGCAATTTTGGATAAGCTAATTCCTCACTAGTCATTCTGATGCATTATCTAACTAATTGAACTAAGTGATCGTTTTCTGGATAGATTGCTTGTAAATTTCTCGTCTTTTGGTTTCAATCCTATGAACAACGGATTAATTTATTCACAATTAGCTTGGTCGGTTCTCTACTTTGAATAAGGAATGCACAAATTCAGAATTTTATTCGATTAATTAAAACATTTCAATATTAAGCATTATTGTAAATGTCTTTTTTTACCACTCGGACACATCACATTTAATAACATCGCATTGTACAAGAAGCAAAAACGAAATACCATATTCTGCTGGCTATTGGATTCGCTAATCATCTTCTTTATTTAGACCCACACACTTCTTCTCTCAATGTGCACCTAACTTGGGTCCTCATATCTTCTGTTATGAATGCAATTAAACAGTTGCACGATAACTGGTAATTTCCAGAAAATTAGATTAGCAAATACGACATCGATTTTGGAAAATTTACTAATTCTATTTATCCTTTGCAGAGTTAGAAAGATCTATGAATGGATCATTGCGTTTTCAACGTTTAGTGCGCCTTACCAACTAGGTTCAGTATTGTTATTTGCTGGAAATTTTTACCTTGTTGGTCTAGCATCTTAGCATTCCGTAAAGAAATTGACCTCAATAATTTTATATATTCTGAATATCCCACCGTTTCTGTCGTAGAATTTAGAAAATGTTGAGGTCGAAGCATTGTTTGACGCGGCAAATAATGATGAGGACTTATTACGTTGCGCTTCATCTTGAAATGCAAACAGTACATGACGCAATCAGAATAAATTTCTGCATGTAGCCACAATTCACCAACCTCGTCCATATGCCATTGTTTTACTAGAATATGACAAATTTAAAAAATTGAAAATAAACGAATATATTGTGATGATAGAAAATTTATTGTGATTACATTGGATGAAATATATACTTTTGCGTATTAATTTTAATTTATAACAGTTCAAAAATCGGATAAAATGTCAATTTCAGTTTTCGGAAAAACACAAATACAATTTGCTTATCATTAATAAGGCATTGTTATTTTTATATTTATTTGTTATTAAATACAATCAAAAACCAATTAGAATCTGATTGTAAAATGGTTGATTCATTTATTGAGGACGTTTGCGATTTTAAACTTATTTAGTTTTAGTGCAGAAAATTGACATATTCGTTTCTTAGGTAATTATGGACGGTTAAAAAATTCAAGTTTGTTACATATTCTATATTGTCTTATTTTTAAATTGGTTATTGCCTTCGAATTCAATGTCTCATTTTTAAAACACGCAACACTGAAAGTTAAACTGATAAATACCATGAAACATTTTTCACTATACAGTATCATTCAGGATGAAGTCTGGTAAGCACAGAATAAACAGCCTAGCTTCGGATACTTCTAAGAGAATTTTTGGCTAAATAAATACTTTGTAAACAGCATTGGACTACATGTATCAAAAATAATTAGGAGATACTCGCTTTTATAGCATTAAAATTACATTTCCTTTCGCGTAGATAGAAAGCAGTTCTTTTCTATCCCTATAAATCGGTCTATATTATTATCTTCTTTACTATCTACAAGTAAGTTTGAAGAGTATTGCAATATAAGTGCGTTGATCAAATCGAATAGAAATTACGCACCATATAGATGAACCTGCGCAATTATGTTACCATATAGTTTTTTTTGCAAAACTTTAGAGTGCGTTAAATTAAATATATTAGCAAATATTTGAAGTGATGTGGTGTAACAAACATAAAAAGCGTAAAGTTTGATTTCCATTTGACGCATTTAAATGACTTCGCTCCTACCATTTTTACCATATCAACCAGGCTTATAAAATCATTTTGTTTTTTCATTGAAATTTTTTTACTGATCTTGATCTGTTTATATATCACACGAATCTGCGTAGAACGTTTGTAATATCTGATAAGTATTTTTTTATTCTTGCATATGGGAAATCGTTAATTAATTCGAGGATAATTGCCAAGGTTAAATGGGTGATTTTGTCGTATTGAAATGCGCATTTAGATGAAACAAATAATTAAGTTTGAGAGAATTTAACAATATTTAGCGTCACATTAACAAATTTCCTAATGCCAGGAAATCGCGCACACAATACACTTAACCAGATATCAATGCGAGCAGCTGGTTTTCCATAAATATCTGTAATAGGACAGACAGAAACTGTTTTATCAGTAAATGAGAATTCACCCTGGAGCGAATTTCACCGTCAAACTAAGCAAAAAGTAACCATTGCACTATCACTACAACCATCTGACTAGTCACAAAGGAATTAGATTAATCTGTAATACAGTTCTCTCCGTAGAAACTGTTCGCTTTTACACGCATAGCGCCATATGGTACATGACTATTTTAAAGCAATATTTAGGTAAAGTGGATAACGATTGTATATTTTGAAATCTAGCCTATTTTTAAAGAACAGCTTTTCCTCTCAAAATAAGCATTAGAATATTTTATTTAGTCAATTTGACCTGACGAAGTTTTCGTAATATCGAGAAATTACGGTTTAATTTTGGACATAATCTGGATAATAGAAAAAATTCCTTCACTGTTCTGAAAAACGTATAGATTGTGTAATTTTGCCAAAATATAGCCTGAATGGATGCTTTCCGTGAATTACGAGAAATAAATTAAGTGTAGAGATATCAGAGTTTTTCGGTTTGTGCAACGACAAGGTTACGCTTTCAAATTTATATTGCCATCTCAAACTTTTTGCATTTAAAAATAAATCATAAATAATTTAAATATGCCCTGAAATTAATTCTGCACATTTTAAACAAAACATTAATCCAAGTTCTAATAATGCAAATACGTTGCTGCATATCTGAAACCTACTGCCTACCACTAGTACTAGAACAAGTTCATCTACAATTGTACTAAAATATTTTGCAATACCGCTGTTTGCGTACGCGGGTTGTAGCTTTGCACTGAGAGTTTCACAACGATCCAATTGATCAACATTTTCACGTATGCCTCTGTTTTGTCTTCGATCAGGCTGGGTGCGTATTCGTCCCTTTCTGCCGAAGGCTTTAACACCGTTCGCACAAATCATTGGAAATGCGGTGTTACGTAATCTTTAATTTACTGGCAACGTTTCGGAACACCATTTCCTATTTTAGACAAAGGATTTGTCTCAGTAAATTTCAAGCTGGCACCTCGCAAACATTCAAAGGATATTTGTCATAATTAAATATGTTGCTCTTTAAGAAAACATCAATCAGCATACGGAAACCGGTCATACTTAGCCATTACTCGTTTCAGATGTTAATATATCTTTGAAGAAATTACATGATCCTTTTTTTAAATAACGTCAGCTGCTCCTGTCGTTTACAATTAAGTTTTGGCGTCTAAAATTCAAACGGATCCCATAAACTATATTCAGCAACGCAAAATTCCAAAACTACCGACAAGTTAACTGACTAAAGCGCTACCAATTTCTGTAATTACATGGCAAACTGAATAATAAGGACAAAATTCAAATTGATGTATAATACAATAAAAATGGAATATGCTGCAATCAGTCCTAATATTTTTGAACGCGACTATAACATCGGCTCCACACCTCCGGTGCCACTGCAATCATAACATAGTTACAAATTTCAGAAAGTACTTATGAATACTCTTTTAAAGTCTTCAACGACTGTACAGCTTTAGATGGATTGTGTAAATTTAATCTTATCCAGTTTTGCTTTGAACGATTACATATGTAAACATGAACGGAAACTTCGAAGACGCTACAATCCTTATTGCATAGACATTTTGCATCCTAATTTACAATGATGTGCAATGTCTATTTGATTGTAATAGGGGAATTTTGCATTTTTGTCGCCAAGCTCTGTTTTATCGCGAGAGGAAGTGGAACGCGCCTGTACGCAAGAAGGAAAAAGTAGCTAGATTTCAATTTTGAATATTGATTAACAACTTCAGTGTTTACTTGAGACCAAAACCATTTATTCAGAAAATTGGTAACCCCAACGGTGAAAAAATTAAAAGTCAAATCCGACAATACAATTAAACAATCATTAATTGCGCGAGTGGTGGTAAAAGTTATTTAAATTAAGTTTTCGAATTTAAGTAAACATCAATCCAATTGTATTTAACTATTCGCCGAAAAGCATAGCCAAACTATCGCCAAACGTACGTACTGGCGTGTTTCTATCTTCCATCATCATCATCATCATCATCATCATCATCATCATCATCAGAGTACGAAGGAAAACTGACTGGCGAGGATCAAACCGCAATGCGTGTATAGGGAAAGCAAAATTCTATATGCGGCTTCCACCTCTTATAGACTCTCATTCATTGTATTTGACGCGAAATGTCAGCTGCACAATCTCTATACAGACACGAACATTAATTTGTTGCAGCTTTCGCCACATATACATAGGTAATAAAATTAAAAAATCATTGATTGCGTGGGTGTTGGTAGGAATTCTCAAACTAAGTCCAACCAACGTAATCGGCGTTTCATAAACTAGTTTGATAATGATGATGATGATGAAGCATTAAAGTTGGCAGAATTTAACTGTTTGGCTAGTAATTTTTTCGCTTGAGAACCAAAATTAGATAAAACGCTCATATACGAAGCGTATAGTCTCAAAATTTATAGGATAAATATTTTATTTTCGTAAATAATGGCATTTCGAAAATTTTCCTCGTTTTCTTCACACTCAAACTTTATACTACCAATTGCTATGAAATTTAAATTTCATTGCATAATGGGGAAAAGGCAATTCATCCAGTAGAAAGGTTTCGTCCTTATGGGGAACTCATCATGTACTGTTCAGGATTTAGCGTGGACAGGGATCAAACCTGGACGCGTCTGCCTCGGAATCTGGTTGTCTAACCACTGAGCCATCCTATCGAACTATTCAATGAAAATTCTAATAAAAACGTATAATTTAATCAGTGTGGTGTGCAGCAGGCTGGCGCATTGGTTGGAGCACCAGATTCCGAAGTAGACGTGCCCAGGTTCGACTTATGTTCACCGCAAATTCTGTACAGCACGCGATGAGTTTCCAATAAGGACGAAGCTGGTCTACTTGATGAATTTCCTTTTCAACTTTACAAAATACTTAGTTTATAATGATAAAGCTATGACAGAATAGGTCAGGTTTATACTTCAAGTACGCAACCTTGATTATAATAATTGCTATCACCGCAAGGCAACCAATATTCTTTCATCTACTTGTTTATATTCAAAATATGTAAAACATTCTTCTGTTTACATAGATACAAAGCACACTAGGAAATCCGCTTAATTTGTGGTGTGATACTTATACACATCAATGTGTTCAACTATTACAAAAATCAAACCAAATCTCAGGCAGATTTCCAAGTGTTTTTTGAAGCTAAAAACAAAAAAAAAAGATTAACGAACCGCTAAGGCTGTTGTATGCATCAGTCTTTGCTGCTTTTCAGGCATAAATTAAATGTCCAGCTTGCGATACAAAGGCCAATGGAACAACTAATCTTGGGCTCAAATAGCAAATGAAATACAGAAAAGTCTTCTTAAATTGCACCACATACATTTCTGCGTATGTTTCGCTTCCGTACAAATGAGGTTGTGTCGACGTTGTACTTCATCTTAATTAAACCTTAAATTCGTGCATTTGACTATGACAATTTTTGGCCTCATCTGTTGCGGCAGTGAAACTTATCAGAAACTGAGTGGCCACTAATTGAGGGATTTGAGTAAGCACAGTGTTTAAATTCCTGCCCGCGTTTATGCAAAGATAGTGATTATTTTGCATTATTTTAGAAATGGTTCCAGAATCTAGGTGTCGTCAATTTCAGGTTTATCTTGGGAGCCTAGTTTTGGTTTATCTATCCAGTAGATAAGACAACTCAATTTCCACTCTGTGCCTTCAAATTTAGAAAAAAAATCACTATTGATTCAACGGATCATTTTGATCTGTTGGAAACAAAGAAGACTATTTATATAATTAAACAAACATTGGTTGCGCGGGCGGTGATAACATTTACTATAATCAAGGTTGCGAACTTTATATAAACACCTGACCCATTAATTACTTACATTTGTCAGTATAAACTCAGAACTCTATAGTTTAGAAAAAGCATTTCTGGATGAATTAACTTTTCTACACTATACAATTCTTAGTTTATACAGCCAAATTAATGTATTTCATGGGTTAGTTGTTTATATCAATTTCGCAACCTTGATTACAGTAAAGCAAAACCATGTCACGCATTCCAATTCGGATGGAGGGCTGCTATTTAGATTAATTTTGCTATTGAAAAGCCATCATCCGACTGTGTACTGGCTCGATTTTAGAGTTTTTCTTCTTCCGAATAGTCTTCCGACTAAGGAAAAATAGCCACATCTTACAAGTATGCACGTGTTAAAAGTGTCAGAAAAAAATAACTTTATACAATCTCTTGCTATTGCAGACACACACATCACCTGTAGTTTAGGATCTTGTATATTTGTGTCGAAGGATCTTGGCGACATTTGTCACAAACCTATTGACGATGCCAAGAAGTCAGCCTTTGCCCTGCTCTACTGCTCCGAACTCCTTGTGTTTAGAACTTAAATATTCCATACGTTAACGGATGTGTCGAGGATCAAATCTAGTGTTTCACGTGAATAACGCACGTGTGCTACGACTGATCTATAAAACACTGCTTTACGGTGATCTAATCTGAATTTTCCACAATAATTTGAACAGCAGACATACGTTTCCACTCATAGAAACCTGCGGCGGAAGCTGTAAAATTATTGATCGGCTTATCTTAAAATAGGTTGGGAGAACTGCCCTATCTTCAGAAATTTTAAACAAGTGCTATGAAATTTTATCATGGCAAGATTGTCTTCGTTTTTCTCTCAACATTATTAAATAAAACTGTAATGAATAAAATTTTTGGTCATATTTTGCATGTAAGTAAATACGATATCGGTGCTTCATTAATGCAGTAGAATTGTTTATTTTTCTTTTGCAGAAATAACTGTAAACGCCCCGGCTTCAAGTAAATGCCGTACGACGTTACAAACTCGGTTAAGGTGCTCTGAATAGAGATTAGTTGCTGATATGGGGGCCCTTAAGAGGGCCAGGTAATACGTTCGCTTGAAGTCTTCCGAAGTGAAGATGTCCTAGAGCCTTGGGTGGACTCTGGTTGAGTGTTGGCTCCCGTGGTTGAGCTGTGATCGCGTTGTGTATGGTGTCATGCAGGTCCTGCACTCAATTGGCTCGTCTCTCTGGTATCTCGCATCAAGACGAGTAGGGATTGACAACCGGTAAAGTGCAATATGCGCTGACAGCCGATCAAGCAAATACGCGAAGCAGGTAGAATGCAAATGTCACAACTGACTTGCATGGTAAATTACCGTGCTTAAATAGCATGCAATGTGTGCTTGCATACTATTGGTTAAACGTCGTTTAACGTGGTTAAACGGCAATTTGCTTTTTTCTCATTGGTGCAACGTAAATAGATTTGAATTTTATTTACGCAATATGTCACCGATTGATTTGTGTCGTTACAACACTTTCCTCTCTGAAAAAAAAGAAAAAAATATTCCTCTCTGCGAGGCTAGATAAGAAATGCATGACAGAGTTCGAACCAAGTTAAGGAAAAATATGATGAACCATAAGTGCTGGGCTTAAATATGCTTGTTGGTTGCTTCAACAATGATATGATGCCAGGTAACCACTAGGAATTGCTACACAAATTGTTAGCTCTAGTGGACGGTCATAGCACGTGAGGCAAAATAGAGCAGTGTAAGTTTTTGGAGCCGCAGCGTGAAGATTTCGAGGTAAATCGCCTCTGAATTTGCCAGGTTTAAGATAAAAAACCTAAGCAGGTTGGATCGTTGTCAGTGTTTGTATACGACCAAAGGAGCTAAAGTGCTCGACGTTGTGGTCATGGCATTTGTAGTGGTCTTTGTGAAATGGATAAAGTTGAGATATGCATTGAAAGTGGCCTGTACCATGATATGAAGCTGATCACTACTTAGTGTTGCTACACGAAAACGTTAGCAACTAAGTAGCTGGTCATACCAAAATGGGCAGTGTAATGTCATGTGTGAGAAGTACATTATAATGTGAAATATATATACATTAAAATCAAAGGTAATTGCATAAAAAAAATGTATACGAACATTGCCTCAGAGGTGGCATAATACCAAAGAACTGTTCAAAAATGCTACACAATTGTTAGCTAAGAACAGGTGGTTATGCCACGTGAGACAAATACTAAAAATTAACGTAAAGTTTAAAAAAAATTTTATAGTTAAATGTTAATGTTTAAAAAAAAATTAATTACGCGTTATACAAAGCAGGTTGAGATTGTGGGCAGACGGAGCCTGAGACGTGTGTAGAAGGTTGAACGCTCTCAGGATCAGGTGGTTCGATAAACGGTTTTAACCTGTCTATGCTTACTGATGTCGGTGTAGCGCCTTGCATAATGATGAAGTATTTTGGCTGTTTTAGTAAAATCGGGTAAGGACCGCGATACTTGGGTTGTAGTGGTGCAACAGCAGTATTGTTGCGAACGAGTACTCTCTTGCAGCTGTGGAGCTGTGGGTGAACGAAGACTGGACGAGGCGTGTGTCTCGGCTGCTGTTCGGACATGTTACCGAAATGAAGTCGAAGGCGGGTAGCTTCGTTTTGTGGGTCATCTTGTGCCGGTAGTAGACGTGGGAGCTGACTAGGCAGGCGTAGATCCATGCCATACAAGAGTTGTGACGCAGACGTTTTAATGGATTCTCGAGTACGAGAACGCATGGCCAGCAGAACTAAAGGTAGTGCATCGACCCAGTTGCCATTAATGGACGAGGATGCTAAAGCTGCTTTGAGTTCCCTATGCATTCTCTCTACCATGCCATTAGCTTGGGGATGGTAGGCAGTCGTCTGGCGTAAGATGCATCCCATGTACCGCAAGGTGGTTTTGAAACGATCAGATGAGAAGCAAGTGCCTCTGTCCGTGATGACCTCATTGGGAACACCGTAATTGGATATCCATGCAGAGATAAAACCGTTAGTTACTTCGTCTGCAGAAATGGTGCCAAGAGGTAATGCCGCAGGCCACCGTGTAAATCTATCGATCATAGTTAGAAGGTAGCTGAAACCTTGAACCTTTGTCAGATGAACTATGTCGATGTGGACGATGGCTAGGCGAGAAGTAGACCGAAAATGTTGCAACCTAGAACGAGTGTGTCGTGTGATCTTGTTTTTCTGACAAATTGCACACTCTGAGACCCATCGTTTAACATTCTGCCTAAGTCTATGACCCCAGAAACGATCTGTAAGAAGTCGGACAGTCGCTTGGCTTCCTGGGTGAGAAATTGAGTGAATTGAATCGAAAACCTTCCTCTGAAGGCTGGTCGGCAGAACTGGCTTGTTGGGCTGCGTACCCGTGAAGTAAACAATTGGTAAGCCTTCCCACAGACGGCATATGAACTTGGTTGGGTGACGGGCTATTGATCTTTGAATGTGAATGTCACCGCGTTGTTCAGTTCGCAGGAGAGTTGGCGTTAGTGCAGGTTCACTGAGTGCCACGGAGTTGACAGTGAATGGTGACGGCGAAGGTGGTTGTAGAGAGACGTCTGGCCTAGACAGGGCATCTGCAATGAAGTTCTGTTTGCCCTTCACGTGAAAGACGTCAAATTGCCATTCGCTTAGACGAGAAAGCTGTCTTTCCACTCTGGCAGGGTACTTGGCGATAGATGAAGTTGCGTTTCGAAGTGCGCTAACTAGTGGTGCGTGATCTGTGAAAACAACAAATCTGCTACTGCCAATGATGCTGATAAAATGGCGCACTGCGTCGTGGATGGCGAGAAGTTCACGGCCGAAAGTGTCGTACCTCGTTTCTACTGGTTGGAGAGTACGCGAGTAGAAACTGATAGGCTTCCGAACTCCGTCGATCTCTTGTTCCAAAGTGGCTCCAATAGCGAATTCAGAAGCATCTGTCGTGAGTAGAAATGGCTTTTCGAAATCTGGATGCGTTAGCATTGTGGCATTTGCTAACGAGTTGATGGCAAGTCGAAGTAATTCCTCGTCTTCGGATGACCAAGCAATGATGGAATTCTTGCTCAGTCCTTTTCGGTTCCGCAGGTGCCTGCACAAAGGATAAAGTTGTTTTGAAAGGCCTGGAAGAAACTTGCGATAATAGTTTAGTACTCCCAGGATTTTCTGCAAATCGCTCAAAGTCTTTGGTGACTTGATATTCTTGATTGAATTCGTCTTTGACGGCAACGGTTGAATACCTTGGGCCGTGATACGATGCCCTAAGAAGTCGACGGATGAAGTTGCAATCTGCGTCTTGTCACAGTTGATCTTGAGTCCGTGGTTGGATAAGCGTGAGAGGACATTTCGTAGATGTTTCGCATGAGATTCTAGATCTGGACTGAATACCATAATGTCATCGAGATATGACATACAATAAGCAGAGTCGTCGCGAAGTATGTTGTCTATGAATCTTTGAAATGTCTGAGTAGCACACTTAAGTCCAAAAGGCATGTAAAGATATTCAAAAAGGCCAAATGGAGTGATGACTGCAGTTTTCTCGATATCCTCTGGTGCTACCGGTATGTGATGGTACGCTTGTCTGAGGTCAATCACTGAGAAGAAATTGCTGCCGTTGAGTTTTTCAAGTAACGTGTTGATATTTGGAATAGGATATGCATCAGATTTTGTCACTGAATTTAGCTTACGGTAGTCTCCACAGGCTCTGTACGATCCGTTTGATTTTGAGACTAAGTGCAGTGGTGACGCCCATGAACTTTTCGATGGTCTGATGATTCCCTCTTCCAAAAGCCTTGAGAATTCTTCTTGGGCAGCTTTCAGCTTAGCAGGAGCCAGTGGTCGCTTCTTTAGTGCAATAGGTTGTCCTTCTGTGACGATATGATGCATCGTGTTGGAGACTCGCAGATCGGATTTGTTAAGATCAAAAAGCGATTTGTATTTTCGAAGAGCTGCTGATATCTCTGCTGAATGATGCACTGGGGTTGGCTGAATGACCTGTAACTCCAAACGCTCGGAGGCAAGTGTCCAAAAGCTTTGTTCAAGTCCGGTGGAGGGGTCGATGATCTTTTGATTGGCAAGATCAACAATGAGCCGAAATTTTAGAAGGAAATCAAGGCCTATTATATTATGTGAGACCTTGGCAATGATGAAGTTGTGGGAAAATTCACGTCGTAGACCTATGTTGAGTGTGCGGTATTGGCAGCCATAAGTTGGTATGGGCTCGCCTGTAGCTGTTGCGAGAAGAACGCCTAGCGACATCTCGGCCATTGAATCACCTTTGAGAACTGAGACTGCCGCACCTGTGTCTACGATGTACTCTTCGCCAGTTTTGAAATCAAGAAGGTGCAGAAGTTCGTTTGGCTGTTTGGCCGGGTCATGCAAACAAGTAGGCTGGTGATTGCAACCGGCATTGTCTGTTCGGTTCTCTATGTGAAAAATTCGTCGTGGACGAAAAGAGTCGACAGGGATGTCGGATTGTAGTTGGCTTCTTCCCTGTCGCGCCGTTGATGCTGTTGATGTGCAGAAAGTACGGTCTTCTACTTCCTGCGCCAGACGTTTCCCGATGCTGATGCACCCTTGTACCTGCGGTCTGTTGTCCTTTCCGTCAGCTGTGGAAATTGGCACTCATTCGGAAATTCTTCGGAACGACAAAGACAAACTTGGCAAGCATAAAAAAACTTCTGGTGGTTATAACACCAGTTCTTTGGAGCATATTTATTAAATGATTGCGGAGATCTCGATCGCCGCCTACCATTATAATTTGACTTGGAAACGAATTTTGGTCGAGCATTCACATGATTTATCTCCGATTTGGTAATGGCCAGTCCTTCTAGAACTTTGGCCATGTTCGCCACTGTTCTCTCTAAGGAGGAGATTCTATCATCTTGCGGAGGTGAAGAAAAGGATAATGGATTCACTTTGGGTTCCAAAACCCTATATTCTAACTCACATCTCTCAGATAAGTCATCTATAGAGAGAGTGTTGGGGAGCTGTCTGGCAAAGAGTTTTAATGTTTGGGGAAGATTGTTAATAAAAACAACCTTAGCCTCATGGTCAGAAATGTTGGTTTTATACCAACGTTTCCGTAATTCCCTCAGTATTTCTATGGGGCCAAGATTTGGCATATCTAACTGCGCATATTTGTTTATTATCTGCTCAGTTTCAGTGGGTCCAAGCAAGGATTCTACCTCGTTTTGTAGGCCAAAAATGGGATTAGGTAGCTTCCTAATGGCCTCAAGCTTAGGATAAATCCGTCGCTGCAATTCAGAAGGTAGTTTAGCAAAAACCTTTGACAGTTTTTGATGACTGTCATAATCAGGAAACGGGGAGAAAGCGGAGTCTACGCGCATAAAGAATAGCTCACTATCTCCATCCCAAACAGGAACATCAATATCTAAAATTGGACCTGACATTTTAACAATCTTACGGGATCTTAAAAGCATAAATTTATAAGCAATATGAAAATGTATATATAAATGTATAAATATATAACGAAACGCTTACCCACAAACAGCTTCCACTGTTGCTTGATATTGTCCAGTACAAAAGGAAAAAACGAACAGAGGCCCCGATGGCCTTTGATGACAATGTATTATTATTTCAACACAGAACAGCGTCACTCCTTCCAAAAAATTGAAATTGTCCTGTAGGGAAGACGAACAGAGGCCCGTTGGCCTTTAGTGCCAATGAATTATTATTTTCAACAGCAAGAATAACACACTGCTTCCAAAATTTGAAATTTTCCTTTAGGGAAGACGAACAGAGGCCTCGTTAGCCTTTGAATGCTCACACCACAAATTCACGAATATATACCCAACAAAATTTTAGAAAAGCCAGGATCAGGGTGTAAAGAAAAAGCGAATGTTAGTCGATTTATCCGGTAAAGAAACCACAAATGTCAATCTATTATTATATCCTCCAATACACACCACGAATATATATATATATATACCCAAAAAATTCAACAGATGACCACGATTTATCCCAAATAAATGAAAAAGGAAGTCAATTTTATTTATACCAAAAAAATCAGAACAATAATCACTATCCTGGCGCGGTCGCCAATTTTGTAAACGCCCCGGCTTCAAGTAAATGCCGTACGACGTTACAAACTCGGTTAAGGTGCTCTGAATAGAGATTAGTTGCTGATATGGGGGCCCTTAAGAGGGCCAGGTAATACGTTCGCTGGAAGTCTTCCGAAGTGAAGATGTCCTAGAGCCTTGGGTGGACTCTGGTTGAATGTTGACTCCCGTGGTTGAGCTGTGATCGCGTTGTGTATGGTGTCATGCAGGTCCTGCACTCAATTGGCTCGTCTCTCTGGTATCTCGCATCAAGACGAGTAGGGATTGACAACCGGTAAAGTGCAATATGCGCTGACAGCCGATCAAGCAAATACGCGAAGGCAGGTAGAATGCAAATGTCACAACTGACTTGCATGGTAAATTACCGTGCTTAAATAGCATGCAATGTGTGCTTGCATACTATTGGTTAAACGTCGTTTAACGTGGTTAAACGGCAATTTGCTTTTTTCTCATTGGTGCAACGTAAATAGATTTGAATTTTATTTACGCAATATGTCACCGATTGATTTGTGTCGTTACATAACATAATTTAAATAATTTATTTAACCGTAGAATAAGGCAATGCTGTCACCATCTTTGCATATATTTAATAAGATGTGTATTTTTTATTATTAAATAATGGATATTAAATAAATTGTGCTTGAATGAATTATTCTTGAGAACTATTTATTTCTGCTAAATATAGCATTGTATATTTATGTAATAGGCGTTAAATAGTATGCACCTAATAAATTGTTATTTATCTTTTTACATTGTTAGCTTTCTATGAATCCATCTAGAAGGGTATTCATTGCGGATAGTTGTGAAACATATTATCCCTGTTTCCTGTACCATATATGCCAGCTGAGTGCAGATTGTATCAATGCAAACTTTATACTGTCCAAGGCTGTACATTTGTATAAATGTATTCCACTTGAATCAGTAGAATGGAGCCTATAAGAATCCGATAAGAAAGATTAATGAAGTAGGAACTAGGTCTGGACATTTGGCGATCTCTCCTCTTTTGGTGCGAAATATTGCCAGAAATATATATTCTTTTTCAAAAAATTATAAAATTTACAATCAATTGTCAAAAGAGCTTAGAGAAACGCCTCCGTCTAAGATGCCTTTCAAATACTTATGTATTGAGCTAGGAAAAATATAGGATTCAAATTATTCTTTGAATTTTGATTATGACAACACATTCTCGTGGTTAAACTAAAGCCAAGTGTATATGTGATCAGCAACCTTTCCTCTAGAAAGTTTTGTATCTACTATATTTATTATTATATTGGAATAGCTACGCATTATATTAGCATATTAGCTATCATTACAAATAAATACTTGTTAGTCACGTCTCTCACTTATGCATAATACTACACTCGAAGTGTACCTTAATCTTTCCAATTATCGGGTCAAAGCGTCTCGATGAGAAATCTATTATTATTTATATCACTAATTATTGTATAAAATCTATTCAGTAATAATTTTTGTCCTTAGTATAATAATCGTATATAACAAACGCATTGATTTACTACAGGATGTGCAAGTATTGATAAAGCCTATAAAAAAATTATAAAGACTTATTTATCTATATGAGACCTAATGAACATATTTATGCGATGTGATGTAGTTTATTTATTTTACATTTAATTATACTGTTACCTATTTGATGGTACATGTGTAGTTTGAATTCAAATACAGATATTCTATTCCATTCCATTCTAAGTATGTATAGTTGAATACACGATAAATATCACTAACTATATTTCATGACATTTCAACGACTTCTACTTCTAAAGTGCTCATTGGGCATATTCAGTTCATGGTTTTTTATGCTATGTTGATTTTTCGAAGTATTTTGGTTACATCCGATCATTATATAATAAAATAATAATAATAATAATAATAATAATAATAATAAATATATAATAAAATTATTGATCCTAACATTTTTTAAACATTTATATTGTGGCTACTGTTAAAAAATAGTAGACACGAATTTGTAGAAAATATACACCGCTCTAAAGAAAAAATTGTTCTTGTTATACTTTTTTGTTATATTTTTTCCTTTTAGGGAAGCGATGGTAACTTCTCCACGTTTGTCTTTCAATAATCCGCGAGACGATTAACTTCTCCACTGAATAATCAAATTGTCGATCAGTTGAGATAGTGCTGGATAGATTCTTCCTCAGTGTTCGTTTGATATTTGCGTAGATAATGACAAACTTTGTCACACCTTGGCTGAACATATATGCTCTTCATTAATAATGAAACGAAGAATACCGTAACAAAAATGTGAACAAACACCATAGACCGAACAAACGTACGAGAATAGATTAAATAGCCAATTAGTTACGGAGAACATGTAAATATATTGAATCAAACAAATTAAGTAGAGTTATCTAGTGCGACATAACAACATTTAGCGTATATTCTTATTTTATTTATTTCACATGACACATTATCAAATTTAGGCAGGCGTATTGTATTTGTTTAAATAATCTTTTAGTACATTTTTTACTATTTCACAACGATTATTTCAGTTTTTACATTAATTCCAATTGATCACTTAATTATATGATAAAAACTACCGTTTTATTTTACTAAAGTCTTTAAATAATTACATAATTTATAATTAAGGAAATTACATTAATCTGTATAAGGCAGCATCACCTTACTAGCATTTTTATTGAATTTCATGAACAAATTTACCTATAATTTTACAAATCTTGTCATTCTGTTTAATATAATTGCTGACAACGGTAAAATGAAGTTTTAGATAACATTCTGCCTAATGTTACAATTTAATGAAGATTGTGATTTATTAAAAAGGAGAAAGTTGCCACGTTTGTTATACTTTTTTCGCCAACCTGAGAAACTAATTTCTCTTTTATTAGTTTTTATTAATAATTCAAAATCTTTATTAAACTCAAGTCAGATATCCGCCTAAAAATAAAGACTACCTAGTGACATCGAAAATTCTATGACCCATTAATTGGGTATGATTTCAGTAATTTCGGGTAAAAGTTTTAAATCATATGTCTATACTACTTTATGCTATATATTTATTTAAATTTGTTTGATATTATTTGTAAGATATGCTATATTAAATATATTACCACTTGAAGTCTGTTGTTAGTAATTTATTGTAATATTACAATATATAATAATGCTTTGTTGCACTCTCTCTAACGCATCTACCTTAGACACGTCCAAAAACCAATATATTAAAAAGTATATTATTGTCTGAAGAGTAAAATGGAACTTAATTATTAGAATGCTTTTTTCCTTTATTTGGCACTTCTCAAGAGAAGTAAAACCTGCTGCGGTAGGCATTTGAACCGGAGATAATTTGTTGGTTTTGAGTTAATTAACTGATATATTCAGAGATGTATATTCAAATACGCAAATGATGCTGATAAGCGATTAATTTTTAAAAATTGAATTTAATACATAATTTACTGCTGCGTGCTGAGTAAATGGCATAAATTAATACGTTTAATTTTGAACGAGCTGTACAAATGGAAAAATTATTAATTTGGTCGATATATTTTCATAGAAATTATTATTGCTCAACATGATAAAGAACACCAGAAAATCCAAATAGGCACAGAAAGGAAAAAATAGCAGTTCATAAGGCAGAGCAAGCGTTTCCTTTAACTGAATAAATATTCTGATCAAAAAGATCAAATGTAATCTCATTAAAATCATTCACCTGAGGCTGCGCTAAAAGACAGGTTTCTGTAAGTAGCTAACCTTAGCTCATTTACAAAATAAGAAGTATTTGAATTAGATAAACATGTAGACAGGCGCTAAAAAAATCGCAAACACACGTTAGCGGAATAGTTCAGAGACAATTAACAGCAATTTATAAAAACTAAAAAAAATGTAAACCACCACATTTAGATACTCAAGTATGTATTATCCTTTTTGTCACAACTGAACTAATTTGTTACTAGGTTCGCAACACCTAATACATACTTGCATATATATTAGTTCTCCGCAACAAACAGTATTTAACTGTTATATATTGAATTGAATGATGTCATGCTTACCGCGAAATGTGATAACTGATATCGATCAAGGCCAGGGTGTATGGATTTACTGGAGTAACAGGTGTTCAGAAATTGTTGTAATTCTCAATTTCGGTGAACTATAGCATAGATTGATATCCATAATGTTGGTACCATGTTCCGACTCGGAAACCATAGTGTTAGTACCATGTACCTTTTCGGTACAATAATTTTGGTATCGGTTACTAACACAATAGCCATAGTGTTAGTATCCTTTACAGACTCGGTATATATATTATATAGTGTGAGTTAGCGTTGAAGTCGCATTGTCGTAGACTTTATATGATGTTAGCTTCACTATTGCAGGTTTTCACATTCGTCTAGGAGATTGTACCATCTTATTATCCCACATTCTTGACCAAAATATATAGTGGTTAAAGGGCGTAATACCGGCTCCTATTGATGAGTCGCCAGTTAGCACGAAACGAATGTACATGAGATTATACTTTCCGTTCATGCTGTCTTTGGTTTATCCGTCTGGTCACAACTGAACTAATTTGTTACTAGTTTCGCAACAACTAATACAAACTTGCATACAAATTAGTTCTCCGCAACAAACATTATTTAACTTTTATATATTGAATTGAATGATGTCATGCTTACCGCAAAATTTAATTCTCAATTTCGGTGAACTATAGCATACTTTGATATCCATCATGTTAGTACAATGTACCTTTTCGGTACCATAATTTTGGTATCGGTTACTAACACAACAGCCATAGTGATAGTATAATTTACAGACTCGGTATATATAATATATAGAGTGATTTAGCGTTGAAGTCGCATTGTCGAAACTTTATTCAATGTTAGCTACACTACTGCAGGTTTACACATTCGTCTAGGAGATTGTACCGTCCTATTATCCCACATTCCTCATCCAAATATATAGTGGTTATAGGGCGTAATACCGGCTCCTACTGATGAGTCACCAGTAAGCACGAAATGAATGTGCACGAGATTATACTTTCCGTTCATGCTGTCTTTGGATTATTTTTCTGTTCAGAATTGAACTAATTTGTCACTAGGTTCGCATCTAAAACATTTGTCTTTACCATATATGTGATGCGTCAGACAAGCAATTAATAAGCTGTGAATTTGGAGGCTTCGTTTTTCTCTTTAATTCTTAGAAACACACACGCATTTCTATATTCACACAAGTATTTTAAATGTGAATTTTATTGTGAAAATGATAGTATCTTCATAAAAATTATTGTTACGCAAATTTGGATATGGAAATTCGACCTGGTTCGATTTAATTCGAATAATACGATGCTGATGATGGATATAAAATATCTGCCTTTTCATTAGAAAGAGACATTACATATATTATTTAACTAAGTTATAAATGTATCTCTCTGAATATTAAACTGTTTATTTAAAAACAAAATAAAAAAATCAATGACTGAGTGGCTACTGATAAAATTTATTTAAATCAAGTTTTATATTTATAAAGGAAAACAGAGCTAAAGTTCTTTTAGCAGACGCACAGCATAGTAAAACTACAATCATTTTCTAGTATTGACGCATATCTACCTTTCATGATCTCAATCAGAAAACGACGGAAATCTGTCTAGCGAGTATAATAACGAAATGCACATAAAAGCTATAAAATATCAGATATGCGCTTATCAATATTGGTAGTCTGGTATGATATGTACTTAAATGAAAATGTCGGTTAAACAACTTCTTTTCCGTCAGGTATGTAAGACTTTTTCAGCTTTCGCCACACTCATTTAAAATATGCAATTGAACAATAAATAATTATTGCAGTAAGAATTTGACATTTAATAGTTTGATTTAAAATAACATACCGCAACGCTTCAAACCTCAATTAAGTTTATAATAATCGTTTTGCATAGCTTAAAATAAACCTCAGTTGTACATACTGACACGTATTGATATTGCCTGGAGATTATCAGTACATGGCGAAAACACAATCACTTTAAATTCACAGGTTTATCAAATAGCTGAATAGCGCAATATTCTTAAAATTCTAAGCATAACCGGAAATGTACTCAAATTTTATATCCTTATAATAAAACTCAAACAATCAAAATAAAAATACCAACAACACAGGCAAATATTTTGCATACTGCAAATATTATTTTCTCGAGCCGAATTCAGTTTTATTGTAAGAATATTTGGAACTGAAATCAACAGTTAACAAATGATTGAATTGAAATTTCACTTTCTGCACACTCATCGCACGTCATTAGGACATATACTCCTGAAACTGGTTTACTCTCCACACATTTGGTAAAGTATTTTTGTTTAAAAGAAGAACACTTTCTATAGACTGCCAACAAAAGAGTGTGTAATAGCAGGTAATCTAAGTCTAATTCAATTGCATGACCATTTCAGCCGGACACAATGATGCTCAAATTGGTTGGTTCCCGAAAAAACGTGTTGTGATTTTAGAAATTTTAATCAATGAAGTGCATAACAGTGTGATTATTTTATGGAAAAATTAATTGATATTGCATATGCAAAAAGTAAACCCCAAACTTATGTCAAGTAAGTATGCAATATATTGAACTCATATAACCTGACTAGTTTTAAAGCGTATGGTAGGTAACATTACGCAATAAATCAAAATTTGAATATAAGCACATTAGGTAAGTTCTAATATTTGAGAAAATGAATAAAATGGCAATAAAAAAACGAATCCGAATTAAAAGAGTAAGCCGAACATATTTGAAACGAAAGGTTGAAATAAAATATTAATTCAATATCACTTCACATAACGAAATAACCTCTGTTCTATAATGCCAGCTCAGTTGTGGCCTGTTTGAATTTTGTGTCAAAAGAAATGCCCAATAGACTCTAACTTAAAGACGACTGACTGATAGTCCTTAGATGGTTAATTGCCTAAATCAGCATTAAAAGTTTAGTTGGCGTGGCATCGTGAGTGAGTAAAAATCTCGGAAGAAAATGTGTCCCGATTCAATTCCCGGATGCAGCCAATCCAGGAAGTACTTGATGAGTGCCCAATAAAGTCAAGACTAGTCTACTTTATGAATTTAATTTAATAAATTTTGCAATGCTCGTTTATATTTACACCGTATATATATATATATATATATATATATATATATATATATATATATATATATATATTAAATCAAAATAGATTCTACAATTAGTATGCTGTCTGATTTGTTAATACAGATAGAAGTAATCAAATATAATTTAAGTTAAAAAGCTATGCCAAATAGGCCCCAACTTAAAGAATAAATTATTCAAAAACAATAGTTGTTGTCACACCTGCAAAGTGCATTTTTTATGCAGTTCGATTGACGCAGTATATCAGTGCAAGTCTACGAAGCATAAGTTTTACAGTTAGAGTCCCGGGCGCACCAATTCTTGAAAATAAATTCTAAGTGACAAATAAGGACAAAACCTGACATTATTATATATTCTTGCCATGATACTTTAATTCCATATACATCCATACGTTTCTTCAGATTAACTAACATACAAAAATTGGACCCGAAAAGAAAACTGACTTTTATCCAAATGTATTAATCTTTGCATATTTCGTTAAATCATGTTATTTTCTGAATTTTATTATTCAAACATACATTTCTTTTAGGACTTCCATTGAATTGTGTTATTATTTTAGATAATCGATGGATTCAAATCAGCGAGGCCATAAAGATCAAAGTTATCGGAAAGTTAACAGTTTCAGAGTTTGAAAGTAGACAGAAAACACTTGTAAACTGCACTTAATTCAAGAGGAGTAGTTTATATTAATTCGCTAAGTGAACTTTTCCAGATGCCACAAGCAATGAAATTTGATGTGAGCTGAACAAAAAAATTTTAAAATAAAGGCGATAACGAGCAGTAGGAAATCAGACAGGCACATAAAAAGCAATTGTAAAATTTGGTAAAATAGCTCCCCGATCTATGAAGTTTCCAGGTGGAAAAACTTACGCGCAGTCAACAAATCAATGCTAACAAATGCACCGGACATAATGTTCACCACGCCACAAAAAGTACTCCAGTGAACTCCCTCTAGCAACGTTTATATACGCATACACACAAATAGAGTTCAATCAATAAATGTGAACCCACATTATAATGACTCTTATTTTATTCTTTAAAACCCTTCACACATCTACGAACATAAAATTTTTCAAAGTCAACTCTAATAAAAACTTCTAATTCACTCAATTTTCTGTGGGGCAGTATGGCACTATGGTTATAGCATCAGTTTTCGAACCAGGCGTGCCCAGGTTCGAGCCCTTTCCGCGGCTAATTATGGACAGTACGCGATTAATTCCTTATAAGCACGAATTTACCTTTCAACACTCTACAATTTTTAGTTTACACGGACATATGTATGTACAAAAAGGTTAAGATGTTTAGATTAACATCGCAATTTTGGTTATTATAATTATAATTCACTAATTTGTGCGATTCGTAAAATCAGAAAATCACGTTATTCCATTGAATTTACAGAAATTTAAAGTTTTTTTTGTCGAAAATTGTTTTTCTTTCCGCTTTTTTCATAACAAGGTCTAAAGAATAGGATTGAAAGTAACATAGAAAGTCAAAGAAAAAGCAAGGAGATGACCAAATTGTATCGCTGGCTCAAAATATATAATTGGTTAGAATACATTTTGAGTCGAGATCCAATTTTGCGTTGGCTGTGGTAGATGAAATGAAAAATGGAGAATTTAATATTTTATGATTCAAAATGCAAAAAATTTAATTCAAGCCATCAGGGCACTATCAACTAGACATATGTTAATGGTTTTAAAATTGAAGCGAAATTATATAAAAAAGATAAAGGCGACGGCCATTTACTAGGGTTTATTTTAACGTACGGTTCTAATGGCCGCCATTCTGTTCGTAAAATATTTGGCCTGATGATTTTCTACAGCTTTTTAATTTATAACATCGCATCTGAGTAAAACTTCAATTGATCTACCTATTAACCTGGTCAAGTTACTATAAAGGTATGACGAAATCTGCTTACTGATTTCCCCGTCTATCTGATAAATTATCTCCTGTGGGTGCCTGACCTGATGTTATCTCTATATGTGACCCTATTTGCGTGCTGTTCTATTCTCAGCTTATTGTACTTTCTATGAATGTAGCGTCGCCTCTATATAATCGAGATTATAAATTTTGCAATTTATGTCATTTTCTCGTGTAATATTTATTGCATATATATTTTCCTATTTCGTCGAAGCTTAACGCATAGTCTGACTATTTGTTTGAATTCCATTTTGACGTTGTGTTTACCTGCTATTACCTTTAACTTTTTACTTAATCGCAATTTCGGTCACACGAATTTAATATTCTATCCAGACATTGTTGCTTGCTCTACCTCATATGTTGACGAATCATATTGCTTTACAATATCCATCGTTGCCATTTCTGCTATTTTTCTCGCATATCCATTCGCCATGAATTTCACATTCCATTTCCATTGTTCTTCACTTCTGAGTTTCCAATCGCCTATTTATGTTTTCTCAATATCTATGATTTCAGCCTGCCTTTTTGCATTTCCTTAATGTGTGTAGATACCAAAGTAGGCACCTCTCTTCTAAACACCTTTTTACAATATCCGACTATTCCGTTTTAAATTTATAACAAAATAGGATAATACTTCTTTAAAATCGGTGTCCAACATAAATTTCAATTACAATAATCAAGGTTTCCATCTTGATATAAACACATCATTAATTACGAACATACATTTGTCAGTATAAACTAAGAATTGTATAGTGTAGCAAAGGCAATTCATCCAGTAGACCGGTTTCGTCCTTATTTAGAACTCATCAGGTATTGTCCAGAATTTTCCGCAGAAAGGGCTCGAAACTGGGCACATCTGCTAGGAATCTGTTGCTCTAACCACTGTGGCACCCTGTCGCAAACTACACGCGATTTTCAGCTCTATACAAACTAATATTACTTAGTAAGCCTTTCGTTTTGGTAGAGCTCATATGGCACTCATTTTGCATGTGTATTGACATTATGGGTCAGGTGTTATTATCAGGACAACAAACTTAATTAAAGTAATTGTTATCACCGTCTGCGCAACCAATATTCGTTTACTTATCAAAATGTTAAATTTAATACCACTTACCTGTATTGTGTAGTGTCTGTTGAATAATGAAAGATAAGGATGGTTAGTTGGTACTTTCGGTGTAAAAGAATGATTTCTATTATGGATAGTCTTAACATACCTATAAAATTCATTCGTAAACGCAAAGCATGTAGAAAACATACACATGCCTAAAATTTTTACAATTTTCATTATCGTCATTTTAATTATTTGTACTTCAGGAATCTCCGTTAGAATATATTTAATGCACTCAAATACTAATTCCACCTAGATATAAATATACGCGGATGCTAACTTTGAACTTGCCTGTCTATCGCTATCTAGAAAAATGTTTTTACTAATACTATCTGTAGAATGATATGCATTCGAGAGTGAAAATCTTTAAAATTTTGAGTATTTCCTATTTCTACAGCGAAGAAATTCGGACACATTTGATTATTTATAATGTCCTGTATTCTGGGTGGAAATGCATGTATTTATAATTTTTATTTACCGAAGCCGAGTTTAATTCGTCAGACCTAATTATCTCGTTGATTAATGTCTTTACATTCCTTTTGAACTTTCCAACGAGTCTTCTCTTATCCTATTATAAACAAAGCAATTATATGCAATTGTAAACTAGGTGTTGCGCAACTAGTAACTAGTTTGTTAAAATTTGACCAGAATGATACACCAAATACAGCATGAACGAAACGTATAATTTCGTGCACTTCCGTTTCGTGCTTATGGGCGACTCATCAGTAGGAGCCGGTATTACGTCCTTTACCCACTATATATTTGAGTCAGGAATTTGGGAAAATAGGACGATACAGCTTTCTCACTCAAATATATAGTGGGTAAAGGGCATAATACCGGCTCCTAATGGTGAGCCTACCAGTAAGCCCGAAATGAATGTGCACAAGATTATACTTTTTGTTCATGCTGTCTTTGGTTTAACCTTCTGGTCATATTTAAACTAATTTGTTACTAGGTACGCAGCACCTAATACACAATTGCATGTAAATAAGTTATCCGCCAAAAACAATATCTCACTGTTATATGGCAATTATTTGGTTGATAACACTTTTTATTCATAAAATCTGATACATCAAAACTTTATGTCCACATTTATCAGACTTAAAACGTATCACATCGATGGATAATAACACAGCTTTCAGACTTTTTGGCTTTTATATATCTTCCTTAAGCGTTAACAAATATCTGGCTAAACCCATTTAAAATTTTATTGGAACTACGTCTAGTAGAAACTGGGAAATTAGCATTGTCTCCTTAGTAATCTAATTCTTATCCGGTAATTCATTAGGTATCGCAATACTTCTAGATTTAGCATTTCTTTATGATTGGCCTTCAGATTCAATTAGAATAAATAAATAGCCCGTTTAAATTTGCGGAATATATTGCCAGGTCTATTGGCTTATTTTTATATTTCGGTCTATTCCTATAAATTTCTTGATTTCAAGTCTTACCTGTGAATTCTTCCACTTATTTAAAATCGATCGCATTTAACGTAGGAATAAATTTAAATCTAGACAATAATTTGCAATTTTCAGGAAATTTATCCCATCTAAAAACTGGTTATGTTTGTGTCCCTTACGAGCTCGGTATATATTATATAAAGTGAATTGGCTTTGAAATCGCGTTGTCAAAGACTTCATATGAATATAACATCATTAATGCTTGAATACGCTTTGGTATAGAAGATTGTACTGTCCATCTGTCCCACATTTCTGGACCAAATATACAATAGGTATACGGCGTGTTATCTGCTCCTTCTGTGTGAGTACATGAGATTATACTTATCGTTCATGTTGACTTTAGTATATCTTTCTGGTTCAATTTGAATAAATTTGTTACTAGATACGCATTAACTAACACAGACTTGCAAGATGCATCCAGTAGAACGGTTGCACAATGCTTGGTTTATATTAACACACACACACACACACACACACACATATATATATATATATATATATATATATATATATATAAAGGGATGGGCGTTTATCTAACTAGTTGTAAGTATGTTATATCTGCTATTTAAGTGTTGTCCGATAATGGATGTTAATTCATAGACGCAATAGTATATTTTCGAAAAAACATTTTACAATTGGTATGACAACCAGGTATACATAATTATCTTTGTAAATAAGCGAAACTTATTACATGGATACAGTTACGTTAAACGTTTCTTGAAGGAATTTCTTTGTTGCGAACCTGGATTAATCGAAATTACCTGATCTGCGTTTTGACTAACGCAGCTTTCATTGTTTCAGTAATTTTCTTTTGGCAAGATATTTCATTTTTTTCCCTGAAATGCAATTGATGAAGACCTACGGTAAGGTAGGTCGAAATATCTTGCCAAAAGAAAAATACTGGAACAATGTAAGCTGCGTTAGTCAAAACGCAGATCAGGTAAGATTCAGTTACTTTTTGGTATACAAGTTATGTCGATACATAGATATAAATGTTGTAAAGGAGCATTTATTTTTATATTTATTTTTAAAGTTTGATAGGAAATTGATGAACGTGGTTCGCAAAGGAGTGTGTTTTTTATTGAGAGGACTACTTGTATTACATTATCCCGTGTTAATCTATGTGAGTCAAAAAATCGTCCACTCCGAGGATGGGTTTGCAAAATAGAATCCGATTCTTCAGCTATATTATGGAACCTATGAACAAATCCAATATGAATAGGTATACAAAATTAAATAAGGGTGCTGAAATAGAAAGCACAAAGCTGTACTTTTAAAGTCAATTTAGAATCTTTTCATTGTTTCCCAAGGGAACTTCAAAAACCACACGGTGTAACAAATTAATGCAAAAAATATTTTTAATGTCACAGTTCTGAACAGCGTATATTTAATAAAAATAGCCTCCAATTTGCTTTGCAAATTTTCACACAACATTAATTAATATTAAAAATTGATCTATTGTAATGTCTCATTTTTTAAAAGGCAATATATGTTTAGTTCTAGTTATATGTGCAGAACCAATTTTATTTTCTGCACAATACGTGGCTTAGTTTTTCAACAAGTGTGAATTCAATTATCTGTTGCATCTGGCTACATATGTTTAATCATAGGTACAATGACAAATGTAGATAACGTTAGGTACAAATTTCAGGGGAATATTTTCATTCAGACTGACTAAAACAAATGTACTTTGTATTTATAAAAGTGAAATTTGATGCAAAATAGACGCATGCCAACGTCGAACGCAATCTACCCTTTATGGATTTCATTGCATCTTCCCCTTTATATTGTAGGATTCCTATCCGAAGTAAAAACGTTCTCAGCAGTTTCTTATATGAGTTGAGCTATACTTATGAACAATATGTGGTGGGTAGCCATTAAGGATAACCCCATTAAATAATGTTTTAAACAGTCAATATTTTCTATTTCAATGGGCAATACCTGTTAAAATTTAAATATAGTGTTGTCAGTTTTTTATTCATTTGGGAGACTTTTTTGCACAATATGCCATTAGTTCTGCGTTCAAGCAACAGTTTAGCATCAGGTGATAGCCGATGTTTGTTTCCAATTATCCGCTCAATGGGTCAGAGAAAATGTTAAAGTAAGCAACATTATAAATGGTAACATTAAGATATAAGAAACTGATAAAATGTGTCGTCTTGATAAGTTGGCTAAACACTTCAAAGATAAATTTTTATGTCAGTCCCAGTCCCCGAATGTATGCTTGTATTAACATTGTGAAACGTTATTCTGGAAAAACCATCAGAGCTAGAAATACGAAACGCAATCCTATCTCTTAAACATCGCAAAGCTGTAAGGCACGGTGATTTGCCTTCGAGCTTATTTCACGATGGTGACAATACAATTTCTGGAGCGTTGACTAATGTTTTATGTAATATATAGAATGACGACCCAGTGCTGCATGTTTAAAATGATTCAACTATCATTTCAGCTCTTCAAATGAGCCAATCTTTTTTCGTGTGTTAACCATTATGTAATAAACTTGACTTCAGGTTTATATTGGTTATTTACTTCGATCATCTTAAGTTGTCTAATCGCTTAGCGGGAATCACGTTCGAGAGAAGAACAAGCCGGATTCTAGTCAGGATGAGGTTATAAAGATAATGTTTTTACCATAAGACAAATTTTTGAATGGTGCCATGTATATCGCCATCCCACAATAGTCGTCTTTCTAGACTTCAAGGATACATTTGTCTCAGATTTTTTCGATGTATTATACGATGATAAGTCAAAGCCAGAGTGTATGGATTTACTGGAGTAACAGGTGTTCAGAAATTGTTGTAATTCTCAATTTCGGTGAACTTTAGCATAAATTGATATCCATCTGGTTGGTATCATGTACCGACTCGGTAACCATAGTGTTAGTACCATGTACCTTTTCGGTACAATAATGTTGGTATTGGTTACTAACACAATAGCCATAGTGTTAGTATCCTTTACAGACTCGGTATATATATTATATAATGTGAGTTAGCGTTGAAGTCGCATTGTCGTTGACTTTAGATGATGTTAGCTTCACTATTGCAGGTTTACACATTCGTCTAGGAGATTGTACCGTCCTATTATTCCACATTCGTCGACCAAATATATAGTGGTTAAAGGGCGTAATACCGGCTCCTACTGATGAGTCGCCAGTAAGCACGAAACGAATGTGCATGAGATTATACTTTCCGTTCATGCTGCCTTTGGTTTATTCTTCTGGTCACAACTGAACTAATTTGTTACTAGGTTCGCAACACCTAATTCATACTTGCATATATATTAGCTCTTCGCAACAAACAGTATTTAACTGTAATTAGTCGAAAAGTTGGATGCTATCTAAATATGTAAATAATAAACTTGCTTCCTACACGAAAAATTCTGGTGGCGTTAATGTCCAAAACGAAATAACACAAAACGTTGCTACCAACAGTGGTGATCATCAAGAGAGTTTACATTCCTCCGTTTTGCTTTATTTTGTAATATATGCTATTATGATGCAGTTGTCGAAGTTCTTCATGGGGGTTAGATAATTCGATCTGGACTATGCACACGAAATATTTTTATTATTATTCGTCAACAATGATTCTGTCACATATTTTTACAGGAGGCACACCAATTACTTCATCTCTATCGTTGCAAAATGAAGATCCGAACGCAGTATACAGGTTTACATACCTTGGCAGTTCTAAGAATATATCCGGCACCATGATTGATGAGGTAAAAATGAGAATCAGGAAAACTAGATTGACGTTCATCAACCTTCGTAATTTATCGTGAAACGCGCATATTTCTCTCTTCCTTAAAGGTCGCGTTTACAACACAGCTGTACACACGTTTTGTTGTACGCTAGTGAGGCTTGGTCTCTTAGAGTTGATGATTTTTAATTTATATTAAGCATATTAAAATGAACTGGAAATAAAAACGGCAAAAATGATGCAATAATGTTAACTGCACTTCAGTCAGTTTAAAATTTGTGAAATTCTCCAGACAATAGTGACAAATTAAAGTGTTATTATTATCAAGGTTGCGGTCTTGATATAAACACCTGACCCATTAATTACTTACATATGTCAGTATAAACTAAGAATTGTATAGTGTAGAAAAGGCAATTCATCCAGTAGACCGGTTTCGTCCTTATTGGGAACTCATCAAGTACTGGCCAGAATTTGCCGCGGACAGGATACGAACCTGGGCACGTCTGCTTCGGAATCTGGTGCTCTAACCACTGAGCTATCCTGCCGCACACTACACTACACACAATTTTCAGTTATATACTAACTAATGTAACTTGGTTAGTCAATTTTTCCTTTAGGTGGAGCTCATATGGCATCCGTTTAGACCCAAAGTTCCAACTAACCATGCCCAATCTGTCATTACTGAACAGACACCACATTACATGGGGAAGTGGTATTGAAATGAACATTTATATAATTAAACGAACATTGGTTGCGCGGGTGGTGATAACAATTATTATAATCAAGGTTGCGGTCTTGATATAAACACCTGACCCATTAATTACTTACATATGTCAGTATAAACTAAGAATTGTATAGTGTAGAAAAGGCAATTCATCCAGTAGACCGGTTTCGTCCTTGTTGGGAACTCATCAAGTACTGGCGCAACCAATGTTCGTTTAATTATATAAATGTTCATTTCAATACCACTTCCCCACGTAATGTGGTGTCTGTTCAGTAATGACAGATTGGGCATGGTTAGTTGGAACTTTGGGTCTAAATGGATGCCATATGAGCTCCACCTAAAGGAAAAATTGACTAACCAAGTTACATTAGTTAGTATATAACTGAAAATTGTGTGTAGTGTAGTGTGCGGCAGGATAGCTCAGTGGTTAGAGCACCAGATTCCGAAGCAGACGTGCCCAGGTTCGTATCCTGTCCGCGGCAAATTCTGGCCAGTACTTGATGAGTTCCCAATAAGGACGAAACCGGTCTACTGGATGAATTGCCTTTTCTACACTATACAATTCTTAGTTTATACTGACATATGTAAGTAATTAATGGGTCAGGTGTTTATATCAAGACCGCAACCTTGATTATAATAATTGTTATCACCACCCGCGCAACCAATGTTCGTTTAATTATATAAATGTTCATTTCAATACCACTTCCCCATGTAATGTGGTGTCTGTTCAGTAATGACAGATTGGGCATGGTTAGTTGGAACTTTGGGTCTAAATGGATGCCATATGAGCTCCACCTAAAGGAAAAATTGACTAACCAAGTTACATTAGTTAGTATATAACTGAAAATTGTGTGTAGTGTAGTGTGCGGCAGGATAGCTCAGTGGTTAGAGCACCAGATTCCGAAGCAGACGTGCCCAGGTTCGTATCCTGTCCGCGGCAAATTCTGGCCAGTACTTGATGAGTTCCCAATAAGGACGAAACCGGTCTACTGGATGAATTGCCTTTTCTACACTATACAATTCTTAGTTTATACTGACATATGTAAGTAATTAATGGGTCAGGTGTTTATATCATGACCGCAACCTTGATTATAATAATTGTTATCACCACCCGCGCAACCAATGTTCGTTTATTTATATAAATGTTCATTTCAATACCACTTCCCCATGTAATGTGGTGTCTGTTCAGTAATGACAGATTGGGCATGGTTAGTTGGAACTTTGGGTCTAAATGGATGCCATATGAGCTCCACCTAAAGGAAAAATTGACTAACCAAGTTACATTGGTTAGTATATAACTGAAAATTGTGTGTAGTGTAGTGTGCGGCAGGATAGCTCAGTGGTTAGAGCACCAGATTCCGAAGCAGACGTGCCCAGGTTCGTATCCTGTCCGCGGCAAATTCTGGCCAGTACTTGATGAGTTCCCAATAAGGACGAAACCGGTCTACTGGATGAATTGCCTTTTCTACACTATACAATTCTTAGTTTATACTGACATATGTAAGTAATTAATGGGTCAGGTGTTTATATCAAGACCGCAACCTTGATTATAATAATTGTTATCACCACCCGCGCAACCAATGTTCGTTTAATTATATAAATGTTCATTTCAATACCATTTCCCCATGTAATGTGGTGTCTGTTCAGTAATGACAGATTGGGCATGGTTAGTTGGAACTTTGGGTCTAAATGGATGCCATATGAGCTCCACCTAAAGGAAAAATTGACTTACCAAGTTACATTAGTTAGTATATAACTGAAAATTGTGTGTAGTGTAGTGTGCGGCAGGATAGCTCAGTGGTTAGAGCACCAGATTCCGAAGCAGACGTGCCCAGGTTCGTATCCTGTCCGCGGCAAATTCTGGCCAGTACTTGATGAGTTCCCAATAAGGACGAAACCGGTCTACTGGATGAATTGCCTTTTCTACACTATACAATTCTTAGTTTATACTGACATATGTAAGTAATTAATGGGTCAGGTGTTTATATCAAGACCGCAACCTTGATTATAATAATTGTTATCACCACCCGCGATACCAATGTTCGTTTAAATTAAAGTGTTGTTATCGGTTTCAACAGGCTAGCCATCCAAATGGGTAATTCGTGCGTTGGCACATGTTTCATGAAAACAATGGGTCCTAAAGGAAAATCAAATTTTTGCGCTGCCGTAAAACACATAGTCCAGATGTATGCATTCTGAAATGGCCTCTGTTGTTCGTGTTTGGCTTATATTATGTGGCGGATTGAATAACATAGTCGAAACTACTCTCTCAGTATTTTACGTTGCATTGCCCTCAATGTCAAATCCAAACTGCAGGAAAGAAACAATCAATTCTCCTAAGGAACATACTCATCGCTATTCATGGTGAACAAGCTAGACCTTCGATCTGGTGGAATGTTGATTGGACCACTGTCTTTAGTCATTTCTCTTAATGCTGCCATGTGTGCTTTACTGAAATTAAATTTAGTTGGCTGTGCCGAATTTTGACATTGATGGTAAATGTCGACAAGCGTAACTTTAAACCATCCGTGGCAATCAGAACTTTTCGGTTTTTAATCTGAGAATTGCTTTAAAGCAATCCCAACTCCGCTTCCATTGCTATATTAATTTCTCCGTCAGGAGTTAAACACATTTTCCACAAGCGAGAGCCTCGTTTTGTAAAGAGGTGTGTTTCTCGATCGATAAGTTAATATGAAACTTGCTCTGATTAATCGTTTGCTTATAAATGGAATATCATTGCGCTACAGTATTTGCCTGCCCAGATTTAAGACCAACAGATTGCGAAATGTTTGAATACATAGTTTTGTCAACGGACTAAGTTGCTTTTAAACGACAAAATTACACTTTTGAAGAATAAAGTTAAAAAAGCTTAAAGTTATTTTTCTTACAAAGTAAGTCTGAATTATTCATCTTCTCCAAAACTGAATAATTGAAATGTTCAGTTTTGTAAATATGTCTCTATAAAACGCCAAATCCCAGTTCCTTCGCAAATATGAATCTCAATTTTCAAATTTTATCACCTCCAACGACAATTCATTTGGGATATTTTATTTTAAAATATATCAAGTATATATTATCACATTAGAATATAAAAGCACATTATATTTTGTACAGAAGCGTATTTTGATCTTATCATCTGATTAACAAGTGAAATAGAACACAAATTAGTCTGGTTTAAATAGAAAAACGCTAGACATAAATTTTCCAAAAAAATATGAAGGCCATAAGATTGAATTTGTAAAAAATACGTAATTGAACAAGTGGTCACTAGACATCAAATCTTCAAGGTAATGTCCGTGCTCGAAAATTTATATATATATATATATATATATATATATATATATATATATATATGCGCCGAAAAAAGCACTTATAACATGAGCTACAAGTTGCCTTGAACATAAAAAATTGAGATCAAACTCATACTGCATCATTCTACAGCTTAAATTGAACAAACTCATGATATTCACTTTGTACCAACAGTAAATGTGATAGTATGGTTTAGGTGTTGCGAACCTAGTAACAAATTAGTTCAATTATGACCAGAGGGATAAGCCAAAGACAGCATGCACGGAAAGTATAATCTCGTGCATATTACTTTCGTGTTTACTGGCGACTCATAAGTAGGAGCCAGTATTACGCCCTTTACCCAGTATATATTAGTTCTCCGTCACAAACAGTATCTAACAGTAAATGTGATAATTTGCTAATCGCAAAAATGACCAATTAGAATTTGATTGACAGACCTGACTTTTATAATATTTCTTAATAGTACCTAACGATTGCTTGCCTTTCTGTATCACAATATAAACCAAATAAACATAGGATGCATACAGTCATTTTATACAGTCAACAGTTGGTCTGCTATAGTGGGTTTTATGCTAATTGTATAATATATAGTACACAATATTAAAATCAGAAAATTGGAAATTCCAGTGAACCTGAAGCTTATTGTAATTTATTTGTACTGTCGAAAACCCGTAAATCAATTCCAAATGCAGCAGTGACTACCGTTTAGGAGATGCTATGATATCGGTGTATCCTTTGGCAGCAGATCTATGTACTAATAAAGAGAAGTAGAGTTTGGACAAAGTCTAGATCATAAAGAAAGATTGGCGTTTAATCAAATATTTATTGGATCATTGGTTGGATGATAAATTGTAATATACATAAAAATAATTAAGTCATGATATTACCTGACCTAAATATTTAACGCAGTGACAGAAGATTGTTCCTCCACTGGTTGTTACAAGGTGGAACAGGGTGGCGCATTGGATACAGTCACAGAATCAGATGTAATTATGTCCAGGTTTGAGCCCTGACAGCAACAAAATGCTCGATAGATCTTGAAGGGTTCCCAACAAGGCCGAAACCGATCTACCGAATTAATTGCTCTTTCTACATTGTACAATTTTCGTCTATACTGAAAAATATATATATAATGGGATTTTTGATTATACCAAGATTTAAAGAAAACGATATTCACTACGCACGTTAAAGACGACAATAACTAAAGATTGTCTAAGACGTCAGCCAAAAGAACCGGCACTTTGGCGACATTACTCTCAACATATTTCCCTTTGCACAAGAAACCTACAAGGACTGGAGACGAGCACAAACAGATTTTCTCCAGTATTTCGTGTGAAATTGATCACTTTTACTACAACATCCATAACAAATGCGGTATATTTTTAGTTAGTTCTTTCGAAAGATTAACTTGTACACAACTTAAATACAGAAGTTTCTGTACACAGGCTATATAACACGTATGTTATAACGTCTATCTTTCAATATGAGATTATAGTGTATGTCAAACAGTATTTCTGTTAATTGAACAATAATTGATTACGCGGGTAGTGATAATAATTTATTGAATCAAGCTTTTGATCTTGAAATAAAGACCAATCCCATTGAATTTAATCAGTTGCACAAGAAAGTATGAGTGACTTACGGTAATTTGACTTTGTTTTACGACTAGAATGATACAATAGGATTAATGTTTTATTCAAGCTAGAAAACTTAATTTTAAATTACTTTTAGGAGTCAATGAGCAGTTCATTCCAGTTGACTTAGTGGTAAAACCGTCGACTTCTTGTAGTTGCTACGGATGTTCTATAAGAAATGAATTGTGTAAACAACGGCTTCCTTAATTTAGGTAGCATGCCGGCTGACAAAAAGAACATAGATCATTTATTATTTCTCATCCGGTCAGAAGTAGCCCAGAAAATTAGTGAAAAGGCTGGTTGCAGACAAACCCCCACCACTTTACCACCATAGCGTTATTTAGTTTTACAATTTAAATACATTACATTTTCCATGCTTAAAATAAAATAGTGAAAATCATTTATTCAGCAAGAACGAAATCATGAATTTTAGATGAAATTTCATATCAAATATTTATACTTCACTCATAAGTTTTATGACTGAAAAATGGACAAATTTATTTGGCTTTCAATGTCGATTAATTGGCAAATAAAATGATTCATCAGAGAAATGCCTTGTAGTTTTGCTAAAAAATAAAATTTTCCTTCCACTCCAATGATAATCTTGGCATGATTTATCAAGCATAATATTTTTAAATTTTATTCGTTAAAAACTAGTGTATACATATTTACATATTTTGCGTTGATCAAGTATTTGATGGATTTTTGGTATATTAATTGCTCTAATCAATGTCAATAGGACATTATCGGTTTTTCTATCGTTAAGTTACTATAAGCTTTTTAAGCACAAATAAACAGAGGTGCTGTCGTAACGTTATTAGGCCAACAAGCAGACTCCTAACAAAAAAGTTCAAATTTTCCGATTATACAGGTTTACACATGCTAATGCAATTCCTCGCCCACTTAAGAACGATAAGGGCACAGAAACGTACAGCATAAACATTTGCATGAGATGAATTATGCAACACGAGCTTAAGGTTGTTATTTAACTTCTATTTATTCTTTGCCATCTTAAACTATGCTAACGGAAACATTTGGATTTTTAAGCCAATTAAAGTATTTATTGTCTAACTATACAAGATAGTTATATAATCCTATATATATATATATATATATATATATATATATATATATACATATATATATATATACATATATATATATATATATATATATATATACATATATATATAGTATATATATATGTATATAGGCAGTCTGTGTATAAACTCAGTATTGTATCCGGTTGCAAGGCAATTAATCCAGTAAACAGACTGCGAACTTTTAGGTATACGTTTGAGGACAGAATACGTACCTGGGCGTATTTTCTTCGGAATCTGTGACTATATCTCCTTTGCCATCCTTGTCGCATAGAATTCTTCAGCCTTTCATTTGATCGGAACAATTTTGCATACTCTGAAAATCTTAAGTTCTAACCTACCTCCCAAAATTTGTCATTATTTAGCCCACACCATGTCCCTTCGTGTAATTATAATGATTCTAAGTCTAAAGGAATTATTTCGATTTTATAGATATTGTCAGAATAAAACAAATTTTGATTTAGATATAGATACAATTCATCGTATATACTGGTTGCGTCCTTAATGGGAACTCTTCAAAAATGCGCAAAATTTGCCGTGGACGAAAAACAAACCTGGGCACATTTGCTTCGGGGTCTACACTCTATTCAATGTGCCACACGTGCTGCATACTAAATGAAATTTGAAGTTATGTACTTACTTAAATTTAGTGACTATTCTTTCCTTCAGATGGAACCTATTTGGAATCTCTTAAGAACTCAAAGTCTAACTACTCACGCCCGACCTCTCATTATTCAATAGAAAACATGCAACTGGATTTGCAACCGGAGTGACTATACATGTATAATCAAAATGCTGCAATTCTACTTCAAATAATTATAATAGTCGCAAGTCCCATGATGTGTACTGTATAATGAGTGATTAGAGTGTCACGGAGGTGCAATTTTCAAAACCTGATGAACCTCAAAAAATGCTCCATCATCTTATATCCATCTTATTTAAATTTATTGACTTCTTTGGTGCAGGATCATTGGCTTCTACTGTTGCTATGTTTAACTCTATCTGGCTAGAATGGCTAAGACAGTTCCCATGAAGAAATGAATAGAAACAGCTGACGTCATTTTTATAGGGATCAATGAATATCGATAGCCTCATTGTATAATTCTTTAGAAAAATCCCCCATCAATAACGTATTCATATAAAAGCACACAAATATAATTTCGCATAGAAACCGAATGGTCAACATAATAAGTTTGACTAAATAGCTTCTATGGCATTATCTCTCTACGCCATGCTGGGCACTAAATAATGAGTTAATAAATTAATGTATACAAATAAGTGCACATAGTCCGTAGGTCAATAAGGAAAAATAATTAAATAGTTTATAACGCTGCGCATGTGTGGTCTAAAATGAAGCACGAATATATGCATTCGCCCAGTGATCCAAAAGAAAATGTAGTTAGCAATTTAACGCTACTGACCTATTGAATGATGTCAGATCAATAATATAATAAATACCTTTATCTATGTTTATTCGTAAGTTCAAACAGGAAACAATAACTGAAAACACAACTATGAGTTAAACAGGCGGTCAGTCAACTATGCATCTGCACTATAACACGCTAATTTATCCAGGAAGCAAGTTTTGTCTATTTGCACTACAACAGTAAGGCAACATAGTCAGATAAGTTTTAGATTCAATCAATAGTACAAACAAAAATATGTTGCTATATTAATAGGCAGAACGAGGGTTAAGCACAGTTGGGTAACAGTCTTGTAAATAATTGCATCATCTGACGCAAAACGGTTAAGTGTAAACATTGGAAATAGTTATTACAATATCAGCATCCGAGTATCTAGCTAACAACAATCGTCCTATCAGATATGCGAACAATCGTGCAGTATAATAAGTATCGCTTTGAATTATACGAACTGACGTGCTTCGAAATTTAACGCTCATGAACAGAGTCAAACACTCAAATATGCATTATTTATTGCTTATACCGTCAAAAGTTAGTTTAAATAGGTTCTGAATGACATGTGAATGTCTGCAAGAACAAAAGGATTAATCTTATACACACATTCGCTTTACACTTGCTGGCGACTCGTCAGTTGGAGAATAAACTACGCTGGCTGGATCAACAGTTGAAATCTTACTTATCTATGAAATCGCGTTTTAGACGCTCTCTTCAGGTTTGGTACATTATCCGTATTGTGAATTCATTCAGATTTAGTATTGCTACATAACTTATATGCAGCTCATACTATTACTACCCTAAAGCGCCTATGTATAAGATATTGTCCGGTGCAACCGTCACACCTTTGTCGTCAAAATATGTAGTGTGTTTCAGGCGTAGTATCGGTTCCTTCTGATTATTCATTAGAAAGCAGGCGACGCAAGTTTACATTGGTGTATCCTTCAAATAAATTAAATAGGCATTCAATTAATACTAGTATTTATTTGAAAAAAAAACAGCTAAAATGAATAATTATATGCATATATATATATATATATATATATATATATATATATATATATATATATATATATATATATATATATCTAAGATGAATCTCATTATATAATGTCGCATTCGCTTCGAAGAATGGGAATCTGTCTATTGCGTCACCCTCATTTGATACTACACACAATCATCATTTATTTACTGATTTACGGTTTAAGATAATCTGGATATAAATAAATAATTAAATAAATAATATATATATATTATAATATAAATATGTATATGCTATAATCTCTATATACAGTAAACTTTGTATAATACAGCAAATACAATTCTTCAATTTGGCCATTTTCGACATAACAACAACAGTAATTGCTTGAGTTTCCTCGGCGGGATTTTGAAACAATCGAGACAGCGTAATACATGCAATTTTCAGTAAAATACAACCTTTGGTTTATCCGCCAGATTTTCCTTCAATTGGATCATCGTGGCTATGGCTTTAAGCCAAATGATCCAACTGGCTATCTTCAATCAGTCATCGTAACACCGATACTATGCCACCTGGAGAAGAAAATGAAAAGAATATTTGTATAAGAACAAATAGATAAGGTCATATACTTTATCATGTAAAGAATTAAATCAAAGTATTGTAAAGAGGCCTCATTCCAGCAAAACCAACATGTCATGGCAATGTGTTCTATTAACGAAAGTATACCACCATTTTCAAATTTATTTTGAGAAAACTACATATATATGAATTTGGAAAAATTAATAGACAGAGGGAAATTTAGACGGAAATGGATTAAATAAGAAATTAATGAACCAAGATTGAAAGAAATTTAAAATATATTCCGACTTATAAGTATACATCCCTTGCAAAACAATAAGTACTCTATGCTGTAATTTCTCAAGTTGGTGTGCAATCTTCATGAACGTAATCCACCATTATTGCTATGTGCATGCCTGAAATAGACCAATGTATCAATGTATAAATGGAATGCATTAACCAGCTATTTCCCTTTAAATTAGGTCTACACGTCCGTAGTGCACAACAGTGTGCATTTAGTTTAATACACGTGCACACACACGAATGTGTGCTTAACTAGTGCATGCGTTATCAAATGTCGGCACACATTCAGAGGTATGTGTAGAAAATAGACATGGGCAATAGCCTTTCGATCGAAGTTTACATTGTTCATGTGTTTGGCATTTAGCGAAATCGATCGGCGCATGGAAAGCATAAAGCACCAATTATATTTTAAATCGCATAGCACAGAAACGCACACTTTCTACTTCACATACAACAACGCATACAGGCAAACAAATTGTATCCAGGAAGGCATAGGGATTTTTACGTTCGGTTCATTTTTTAAAAATTTTAACCATACCCTACTTGCGAAAAGGCGGATTCAGTAAATAACTTTTTTTTATTGTTAAAATTATTATTATTATTGTGGTTGTTACTTTTGTTACAAATATTATTGGTGATTCTGAGTATCTTCAACAGGTGATTTTGCCTAATGAATTCGAGGCATGGCTACTAACAGTGGAATTTATTTAAAAGGAATAGTCACTGCATAAATACTTGGATCTATACCCGTTTGTACGGCAACAGAGCAATTCAGAATGCCACAACGGCTTTACTCGAGGCATAACGCCAATTCTTGTCCATTCATTAATGTATCCATAATTGGTATGAATGGATCTGGAAAGTCGGGTAAGTAAAATTTGTCAAATAATCTGACGCCACGAAATTACTCTGTATTGGATCTGCATAGGGTATCCAGCGTATGCAACATTTGCGTAGCATTCTGTATAGAATTCACATCTAGAAACCAAAATCAGGATGCAACCAGCCAAAAATAGGGCAAATAGTTTCAGATTAGGCCACTAAATATAAATAGGCCAACGTAAATTTAGCATTTTTATATTAAGATTCCAAAAGAAACTTTTACAATTACGTAAAATATTTCTTTTAATCAATTTTGCGAGCTTGAAGTAAATTAAAATCCCCATTGTATGTAACCAGTCGTCGAACAACATAACAAAACTACCGCCAGCCGCAACGCACTGACGCGTTTCGACCTTCCATGATCATCATCAGAGTATGCTGGCAAATTGACTATCGAGGATCAAACCGCATTGAATATATATGAAAATCAAAGTTAGATGTGCTTCTCTCACATCTAGCAGTCTCGCATACCTTGAACTTGACTGGAAATGTCGGCTGCACAATTTCTATGCTGTCACAAACATTAAATGTTGGCAGCTGAATATTATAGGCAGTACTGGACGAGTTACCAGCAAAAGCGATACCGGCTAACTGGAAGAATTGCTGTTGCTCCTTAGATAACGCTTAGTTTATACGGGCAGATATATATCCATACATAATATTTGTATAGAAAAAACGGTGTATCAAATTCCAAACGTATTTCAGATTCTAATCCAATATTTCGTGGTAATACTGAGATGCATACATCCTACATAAAAACAAAATTATATTTCTTAAAATCAAGTTTGCGAGCTTGAAGTAAACACCAACCCCCATTGTATTTAACCAATCGTCGAACAACATAAAAAATTTATCGCCAGTCGCAACGCACTGACGCGTTTCGACCTTTCATGATCATCATCGGAGTACGACGGCAAACTGACTAGCGAGGGTGAAACTGCATGGCATATTTATGGAAAGTAAAATTAGGTATGCGATCAATTATTGTTTAATTGTATTGTCTATATATATGTGTGTGTGGCGAAAGCTAAATACAGCTAATTTTCGTGACTGCATAGAAATTGTGCAGCCGACATTTCCAATCAAGTTCAATATATGCGAGACTGCTAAAGGTGAGAGCCGCATATCTAAATTTGATATCCATATATATGCAATGCGGTTTGATCCTCGCTAGTCAGTTTGCCGTCGCACTCTGATGATGATCATGGAAGATCGAAACGCGTCAGTGCGTTGCGACTGGTGGTAGTTTTGTTATGTTGTTCGACGACTGGTTAAATACAATGAGATTGGTGTTTACTTCAAGCTCGAAAACTTGATTTAAAGAATTGTTACAACCACCCGCGCAAACAATTATTGTATAAAATTATATTTCGTTTGTTCTGCAAAATTAATGCGGTATAGAATGAGTAGTAAATGCACGTGTGCCAGAGGCGTATGGCACGTTTGGGCACAGACGATGGCTCGGAATATTAGAGCTTCGAAGACAGTTGCTTTAGGCAGATGCTGCCGGTCAACTTTGGTTTTAATATCATCAAAGAACAGCAAATCACTTAATCCAGATTAACACCACAAACAAAAATGAAAATCCTAGTATTCGTTTCTTCCCGATCTTTCTGTTTGTGTATCGATCCGTGACCAAAAAACACACCTAGTTGTTTATATCAAAAAAGTATCATTTATCTTTTATCGCTTAATTTCTGCAATTTTTCATCCTAAATTTGATCTAAATTATGTGATAAATTAGCTATTGAAGTTGTTTTAATTTGCCATATACGTGTCAATACAGTGATTTCTGTTTCGTTTTTGGTGGTATGATATATGTATCTTTGTTCAACTGTCGTGGTGAACGTGAGACATAATGAGATACATTCCGCAAACGTTCACTTCTTAATTATCAGCAAAAATGAAGTCAACTATAAATAATTTCATTTAAATCATGATTTATTCGACCATTTGCGCAAGAAAGAAATATCACAACCAGCAGTTGCACGTAATAACGAATTTCGATCGCCATTTCGCATCATCATTCATGCGGGACAACTAACTGATTAACGAATATTAAGCAACCATATAGCCTGGCTTCGTTGTATGCCTGTTTTCAAAGTTCGTGAACATAATTTATACAATTATTTTGAACACCCCCAGGTGTAAGCTACAAAATGCTTTGTTCTTCACTAAACAGATTTATAGTGGTTGGTATTTCATACGAGGACAGAGCTCGTACCTCGGCATAAATGCATCAAAGTCTGTAGATATACAGCCATTGAGCCACTCTGCCGCCTTTCCTTCAGGCTGAGCGTTTTTGTGGTACCTCTTGTGCCCTAAACTTCCAAATAGCCACACTTTATCTTTTATTGTAGAACAGACACAGGATTAACCGTAGAAGTATTTATAAATTAAATATGCATATATTTAAACGATCATTGGTTGCGCCAGCGGTGATAAAAATCATTTACATCAAAATTGCAAGCTCGTTATATACACCAATTCTATTAATTACACGTTTGTCAGTATAACATAAGTGTTACAAAATGTAGGATAAGCAATTCATCCAGTAGACCGCTTTCATTCTTATTAGGAACTCTTCACATACTGTACAGAATTTGCCATACAGACTCCACCTGATAAAATTTCTAACTGGAAACATAAATTAGTATTGGACTGAAAATTGGGTCTAGCGTTCGCCAGGGTGGCGTAATGGTTAGAGCCACAGACCTCGATGCAGATGTGCCTTTGTTCGAGCCCTGTCTGCGGCAAATTCTGGACAGAACGTGAAGAATTTCCAACAAGGAAGAAACCGGTCTACTGGATGAATTGCCTTGTCTACAATCTAATACTTAGTATACACAGTCAAATGCATATACATAATGGAATTGGTGCTTGGATGTGATAGCATTCTTGGTTTAAAAAATTGTTATCACCGCCGCTTAATCAATGATTTTTTTAATTCTAAGAAAATGTCTGAATGAAAGAAAATATTTTTCGTAATCTATCATAAATTGGACTATTGATTATTTAATTTCTTATGATAAATTGTGATTTAGAGGTGAAAATTATATTGTTTGTTCGTGTTACATACTTACGTATCTCCAATAAATCTAAGTCCTTGCATTCAGAAATTACTCATCTCTCAAAATTCGTTCGATTTAACTTCGTATTATTATGGTCATAAATTTTATTTTTATAATATTTTTAACATGCAAATTGGGCTGTGAATCGACAGTTAATTAGGACTTTTTGAATGCTGTTGGTGTTGATCGTATAAATTAGATGTGAAAAATCAGATCTTTTGCTCTAAAGATTTTAAAATGTAATCAGGCACTATGACAATATTATTTGCACATTGACAGCTTTAATGCAATTTATCCATATTAATACTGTACCATTCTTACTACTGTAAATAGTTATAGAATATATTTCTTCATTAAAATATTGGGAAATGTTATATTTAAGTGTATGCTTATTTGAATAAAAGCCGGTTGAATTCGAGAATAACCCACTAAACGCCAAAATTTTACATTTATATTAACTCTTGCGTTTTCATTTTATTAAGTGAATAAAAAAGTTTGATTTTCAGTTTTACCTACAAATCAACGAATATTTAAACATCGAATAGAGCTTGACTTCAGCAAAGAAATAAAATTAAAACTGAAAATCAAACTGGTGCTTTTTTACTGAAAGATTTTATTCTGTAGTTCGAATTCTTGAAATAAATCGACCATATCCCACAATAAACGTATAATTTATTTTTTAATACGTTTTTGTTTACTAAAAAATATATCCAAAGAGTGAATGACAATCCTTATCTGAATAATCAAGAGTGCACTTAATCCAAAATCGAAGTTATATAAAGCTTTTGTACATCGCGCTTTTAGTGTATTAATGACAATACTAAAACATTTCTAAACTGGTAATCTTTCATAATTGTCTAGCTTATTGTATTTTATAATTCAACTAAGAAAATTTACTCTTAATTAAGGCTGGCTTCGGTGAAGTAATATTACTTTAAATAGGCATAATTTATATTCTAGATTATAAAAGGTGAATAAATGGTACTAAATTTACCTTAGACGTTACACGGAACCATTTCAGCTTATTCATTGGGTGTTAGAATAATTTTTAATTATATCTAAAACATTTATATAAATATATTTAGTTTATGCATAAACTCCACCAATATTAGTAAACAATTAGTAAAATATATTTCTTCTATTTCTGGAAGACGGTAAAATAAATGCAAATTACATATATTTGTGTTTTATATACAGGGTCATCCAGATTTTAATTAACAAATCTTTTGCGATAACATAATTTCGAATGATTTTTTGTTCAACTTATTTAATTAAAATTATCTAATCATTTTGAGAAATCAAAGATGTTATAGGATATTCTTTAAGCATTTTATCAATAAAAGTGTTTAGCTATATATACACTATGTTCTGTTTGATAAGCCGCTAATATTTAGCTCGTAGCAATAATATAATTATTTGAATAGATATAATTCATCAGCTATGCTATTTTTTGACATGTTGGAACGCATTGTATGCTTCAAGTAGGAAAATGTACACATTTGAGTGATAGTTCCAGTTTCTGGTGTGTATGATACCCCTTTGATTTATTATTAATTTATTAAAATTGGCATCTGAGCTAAGTTAAACATTTTGCAGTATTATTTGAAACAATTCTTTATAAAAGTAAAGCAAGAGAGCCAGTAAATGCGGTTTGTGTTGAAAAAAAGTACAAAATTTATAATATTCTCCTAGGTCTCTTACATGAATTTTCTCTTAACAACAACAAATAAAGGATATGCGTTAAATACGAATTTTTTTATTATCAAAATATTTTTATTTAGTATTGATTCTGATAATATAATCTATTTTTTACTATTATAATATTCTTGAATATTGAATATGATTTTCGTTTTATATCCTGACATGCAGTTTATAGCATTTATTGGAATTATCCGTAATGCTAATAAAACAGAATATAGGCAAACTATTCTTTAAATCAAGTTTGCGAGCATGAAGTAAACACCAATCCCATTAGTCAACCAAGTGACGAACGAATTATCGAGCACTGACTTGCTTTCGATCTTCTTATTCATCATCATAAACCGACTGCCGAGGACCAAACCGCAGTGAACGAAATAGAATTTAGATGGCCATTCTCAGGTAGTTCCGCGCTACATTGAACTTGACTGGAAATGTCGGCTGCACAAGTTCAATGGCATGACCGCCAGGAGAGTCGCATATCTAAATTGATTTCCGCATGATATTCAATGCGGCTTGATCCTCGATAGTCAGTTTGCCGTCGTACTCTGATGATGATCAAGGAAGGTCGAAACGCGTCAGTGCGTTGCGGCTGGCGGTAGTTTTGTTACGTTGTTCGACGACTGGTTAAATACAATGGGATTGGTGTTTACTTCAAGCTCGCAAACTTGATTTAAACAATTGTTACCACCACCCGCGCAAACAATTATTGTTATATAGGCAAACTAGTTTTTGTGAACTACAAGAATTTTCCTTATCTTATCGTTGTTCAATTTGTTATTTGGACACTATGTATTTTTGTATAAAATATTGTGCACCTAGAAACAAATTAGTTAAAATAGAACCGAAATTAAACGCTAAAGTCAGCATGAGTGAAGAAGCATTGTCTCATGTACACATGAATTTCGTAACACAATTCTAAGAACTCATTAGTGTGCAAACACTTTAACTGTGAGTTGTAGATATATACTACAAAAATGCTCAATAACCAACAGTTTCTTCATGATCACGAAAAAGTGATAAAAGCTTAATTTATCGTGAACCGTGCTGTATGGTTGTCAATTATAAGCAAATGGAAAAAATATGAATGGCTTATACCCGCACAAACTATTATAACATTAGGTTAAACTTGGTTCAAATTTGATACAATTTTATCACATTTTAAATGAGCGAAACGCATGCTATACATGTTAAGAAAAGAAATAAGAAAAACTATTTAATCTCAAAATATTGCCGATTTACCATAAGTGTTCAGCATTCACAGTCCACAGGATAGTGTAGTGGTAAATAATTACTCACTGAAATAAAGTATATGCTAATAGACTTCAAAAGCCCCAATGCCCTTAAATCCTTCAGATTAAAATTGTAATCTTTCCATATTTTAAATAAGGCAATATTTTAGATCGTTAGGTGAACAAATATACAATAATCCCATAAGGAGAACACGGTAGATCTAAAATATTTTTTTCTATTTTAAATTTAATTAACCAGGAGTGTGAAGCTGTAAATGTTTTGCATAAAACTACAATATGTGAAAAAAGAATGCAAGAAATTACAACGCAATATAAAAATCACTATGTTATCCGGTTAAATAATATTTTCTATAATAAAACATTGTTCTTATTTTAATTTATTACTTGTAGCTTTGGTTGTCAAATATCTTACAAAGCGATACATCGTTGAATATGCACCATATATAAGTGAGTTATTACCATTTCGATAAAAATTATAATAATTATTTTTACGGGCTTCGTGTTTGAAAATGCTCATTTTCAAAAAACCAAATTGCAATGAAAGTTTGCCAACATTTTTAAATAAGGTGGCACATTTTTGTTACTCAACACAGGAAATCACGCATTCATTAGTTTCCAACATTGTTATTTATCGAAATACCCTGCTTTGATAAAACCTGAAGAAATCTTTTAAAGGGTATGACTGAGTATGATTTTCTATCAGATCTGTTGCTGATGAGATGTCAAAATGAGCAGAATGTTCATAAACTAGTAAGGTTGATTAAGTTTTAATATCAGCCACTAAAACGACAGATTTATTAAAGCATCGAATCTACTAAAATAATGTGAAAAATGTCATAGTAGATAGACGACCTGTTCAGAATAGGAACTGGTGCATCGAAAAAAATTGGAATAACAAATTAATTAATAATAATATTAATTAATAATATGCTCATCATTCCCATATGTATGCTTTGTTATACTTTACATTTTCCATTGCCTTTGAATATTACAACTAATTATTTTTGTAAACATTGAATATTGCAGATTATGTGTGTCTAAAATAAATAGCCAATTTTTTGCTATTGTCAAACTAACCTAATTTCAATGAAAGTTTGTGGTAAAATTTTGCACTAATGTAATACATTTTTGTTATTCAACACAGGAAATCACGCATTCATTAATTTCAAACTTTTTCACATTTTTGAAAAATCCTGCTCTGATAAAACCTGATGCATTTTGTTTTTAAAGATTATGACTGTGAAGGAGTTGCTATCGGAGCTTTTTCTGAGGAGATGTCAAAATGTGCAGAATAGGCATAGGATAGAAATGTGGATTTAATGTTAAGAACAGCCACTAAAGAAGACAGATTTAGTAGAGCGTCCAATCTGTCAAAAAATTTCAAACATGTTACAGTAGATAGACGACAATTTCTGAATAGGAAACGGTGCATAGTGACCATTTATAGCTGCCAAAATAATTAATAATATGCTCATCATACCTCCATTTATACTTAGTTATAATTTACAATTTTCAATGCCTATCAGTACTACAACAAATTATTGCTTTAAACATTGAATATTGCAGATTATGTGCGTCGAAGTAAATAGACGGTTTATTTTGTGATTGTACATGAATTTAGGCAGCAATAAATGTCGCGGAGAGAGAAAACACAATAATTAATTGTGTTTAAATGGTTAAACTGTAAAAATAAGAAGTACACAAAAAAATTATTCTATATGTTTCAAATGGAAGAAACATAGTGAAGCACCGATTCGCATTGTAAGGCCAGTTCACAAACAAGTTGTTTTTGATCGCACAATTTTGTACCGCGTCAATTTATTTCAATACGCACCAACTAGAGGAGTATGTTTCCACACATAGTCTTAACTAAAATGAAAGGTGTACTATTGGCGTGTTGCATTTTTCAATATAGAAGATAGTTGGTCGTAAATTAATTTTAAACACTAATCTTATTTTTCAAACACCAAGTTGATATGCTCTGACAAACATCAATTAAAACTTTGACTGCATCTTCTTTATCAGTTAGTGAATAAGAAATAAACTGATTTTAATTTTGAATTTTAGTTACTTGTAACCTCCTCTGAGTGCCTTTAGTTAATTACGTATTTCGTCCCCACATGTAAGCATAGGGACAAACATTTATACATAAATACATACATATATGTATATGCAAGCATACATACATACATATATGCATACAAAAAAATATACTTACTTAAAAACATACATGCATACATGCATACACAATTACGCACGCGTACATACATACAGAAATACATACATACAAATACGCATATGGAAATACACACAGGCATACATCTACATGTAAATATTTACACGCTTACATCCATACAATTAAACATATATACAAACAAACATACATACAAAGAATCATCCCTCATACATACTTACGAACGTACGTACACACATATATACATACATAAAAAATACATACATACATACACACTTACATAGATACATACATACATACATATACACATAAATACATAAATACATATATAAATACATACATACACACATGCATACATACATATAT